>SKCR01009133.1:0-129277 GCA_019454045.1 Zanthoxylum bungeanum
AAACGACGTCGGTCACATATTTCATCTCAAATCTCTCAAAAACACTCAAATCGATCTCCAACCCAATCCTAAGGTAATTTCGTTCTGTTATTACTCTCTTTTAATGATCCTTTTCGCTTATTACTCTTAAGTTGTTAGAATCTTAAGTTTTAGGTTTAGAAATCCTAGATTTTAATTTTCTTAGATTCACATTTTTGTGTTTTTTGTTAAAATTTCTTGTTTAAAATCCTTCTATAAAGTGTTTAGAGACATTATCCTTCATTTTTCATCAATTTCTTAATTTTTAAAAACCCCAAAATCATTTATAAGCTCATTACATACATCTTCATATACATCTTATTGAGCTTATATATATTTGGATAACACACTCACTTTTTAATCTTTGTATTTTTCTTAATGAGTTCCCAAATAGTGTTGTAAATATAAACTTTCATTATTCAAAACACTTGTGTGAACTCCCTTGTGTGAGTTGTGATTGCTCTCAAGGGTGGAGTTGGTGTAAAAGGTTTGAGAGAAGCCTTGGTGAAAAAATCTCTTGGTTGTAAGTTTATTGAAACTAGTGGAACCTTCAAGCAAACTTGAAGAGAGTGGACGTAGGCAAGTGATTGGGCTGAACCACTATAAAATCAATGTTTATCTCTCTTCCCTTATCCTTAGATTGTGCAATTTTATTTTTAATAAATATTGTGTTTTGTAATTTTTGGTAAAGCTTGAAAGGTTAAAATTTCTCAGATTTATAATTCCGTATTATTTTTTTTAATTACCCAATTCACCCTCTCTTGGTATAGTTGTTACTTAATAGTGCTTGTAAGGAATTTCAAATTTTTCTTCAATACATCAGAGTGTTCTTCCCTCATCAGGTCCTGTTAGGCATTTTCTCTGGGTCGGACGGTTATGCTCTGACAGGTTTTTCTACCATACATTAGGGTCTTCTTTTTGCTTTTTCTTGTCAGACCCTGATAGACATTTCCTCCGTGGTTCTGACATTTTTAAACTTCATACTCTGATAGGTTTTTCTACCAAACATCAGAGTATTGTTCTTCTCGTCAGACCCTGATAGGCAATTTCTCTTTAGGGCCTGAAGTTCAAAAACTTCATGCTCTGATGGGTTTTTCTGTTATACATCATAGTCTTCTTATTTCTCGTCAGATCCTGATAGGAATTTCCTTTTTGAGTCTGACTTCATGTTCTGACGGGTTTTTCTACCATACGTCAGAGTCTTCTTTTTGCTTTGTTTTGTCAGACCCTGATAGGCATTTCCTTTGCGAGTCTGACGTTTTAAAACTTCATGCTCTGATGGATTTTTCTACCATACATCATAGTCTTCTTACTTCTCGCATACCCTGATAGACATTTCCTCTTTAGGGTCTGATGTTCAGAAATTTCATGCTCTGATGGATTTTTCTTCCATACATCAAAGTCTTCTTATTTCTCGTAAGACCCTAATAGGTATTTCCTCTTTGGGTCTGATGTTTTGGGTTTCCTTTCTGAGATGTCTTGGTATTGACGTCTGATGGATATTTCTACCATGTGTGAGACCTCTTTTATTCAGGTGAAGCCCACGACATAATGAATATTGGACAATCAAATAGTAAAAATATTTTATTTAAATTGAAGAAGTACGATATTCTTACATATAATATTTTTTAAACATATGTGCATTCCATGTTTCGGGCACTGCCTTTCTATTTCTAGCATTCATGAGCTTGTAAATTCCCTTGCCTAGGTCTTTACTGACCCTAAACAAACCATCCCATTGTTCTCCTAGCTTCCATTCTTGGTGGTCCTGACTTCCTTCCTATCTCCATGTGACTTTCTTTTCCTCGGGTCCTGACTCTACTCGCTCTTGTTTCGGCTGCTGCGACCTTGATCTACCACTGTGATCGTAACGACTTGAGACATCTTGGTTCTATTCTCTATCACCTTCAGCAGTCCCTCTACTCTAGTCCGTACTTTCAACATGTCATACGAAGGTGCCTTCAGGAACTCCTTATTAATGTAAGACCCGCTGACCAATATTCTGATGAAGAAGGCTGCTGCTAACTTCGAGTCTAGGTTGTTGAAGGTGTTCATCTTGTCAACAAACCTCTATAAGTACTATCTAGGAGGCTCATCGTACCTATGCTCATGCTACAAGTCCGCCGTAGTAACTTCGGTGGGACGGTTTTCGTGGTACTGCTCAATGAACCTCCGCCCCAGGTCTTTAGAACTCCCTATGGACCTTTCTGGAAATTGCAGGAACCAAGAGAGGGTGTTGCCAGTGAGAGTGGTGACAAACATCTTGCACACTAGAGCCTCGTTTATGGTTTCCAGCGAAAGCCTCTGTCAAAACTGGACCAGGTAAGTGATCGTGTATGATTTTCCAGTGTATTTATCAAAGTTGGGTGGGGTGAAGTCTCGGGACTTCAGCTCCTCTTTGATCCATTCCTGGAATTGGGAGGTGAACATCCCTCTGATCGTCAGGTCAACCAGATCCGTTAGGGTCTACACCTGAACGCCTCCGATACTTTTCGCTATTGCCAACACCAGTTTCTCATCGACAAACTCCTCATTCCAACAAATGTCCTTTTTATTACCACTCACATCCAGGTCTTTGCATCTCCTCTTATGCACCACCTCTCTCCACGTTCGGACTTGATTCTTGGAACCCTCTGCATTGGAATCCGCATCATCAATCCTGATGGGGCTCTTTCCCCGGAGTCTTTCGTCGTGGGGCTCCCCCGACCGTCCCTCCTCGTGGATGTCCTCGACGGTGACTCCTACATTCCCCTTCCCATTGTCTTCACTAGGACCAACTCCCTGGATATGGGTTTTGAGCGTCCAATTTTCTTCTTATATAACTTGCAACTGTTCTTGGAACTGCTTTCTCATGGCATGCATCTAGTCCTCCATTTGCTTCATCATCTCGTTCATGGTTACCGAGATGTCCATCGTAGGTATCAAGTGGTTAGACACTTATATTTTCTCATGAGCAGTGGATGCAGAGATTCTAAACTCCTTATTCCTCAGTGTTATTCTTTTTTACTTGATTGAGAAAACATTTTTTTTTGTTTTGGGTAGGGGTGTTCATAGGGTCGGGTCGACCCGCGACCCGACCCGACCCGTAGCGACCCGACCCGACCCGAAATTTCGGATCGGGTCACAGGTTTAGTTCAGCAAACTCGGGTTTGACCCGACCCGACCCGATGTAATGATATTGTGTTATAATATATATATTTTTAGTGGTATAACTTTAACAACCAAAGGCCATAACTCAAATGGTAACGTTACAAGGTTAAGATGAAGAAGGTTGCAGGTTCGAGTGTGAAGGTTGCAATTTTAGTAAATTAATTTTTCAAAAAAATCTCAATTTGTTGTTGAGATTCGAACCTTGTCTTCTTTGAAACTTGTTAATGCTTTAACTATATGTGCTACACGCATTGTTGAATTTCTTTGCTCAATAAAAAAATATATATTATATTTACTATATATTATGTTGACCCGACCCGACCCGCAGTTTTTTTGACCCGACCCGCGCTGGTCACCTCCTCAAATTTTGGGTTTCGGGTCAGACGACCCGAATGACCCGACCCGATTGGGTCAAAAAAAATTCCGAAAAACCCGACCCGTGAACACCCCTAGTTTTGGGCTTGGTAATTTCAGAAAATCATAAACACAACTTTTCGTTTCGAAACCTTCCCACAGACGTCACCAATTATTTATGCAGCAAAACTCTACAAACAATATAATTAAAAGAAGAATATAGAAGTTGGTAAAGAACGCTATGTTATTGCTCGAATATCAAAAGATCGATCCATTATTTTAGGGTTTCTTGCAGTATTTATAATATCTCATTATAAGGAAAATAACTGACCGTGGTCACATTCCATTCACGTTTCCCACTAACTGACCCACTCCCTAGAATCTCAGAACCTTCATATTTTTGGTGATTGTCTAGCTTAAAGAAACAGAAAGTTATTAATTGGCTATCTATTTCATTGTTGAGAAGATTTGTGTAATTAAGAAACTGATATTTCAGGCTTACTCCCATGATCTTTGCTTACATTTCCAGATGAGGTTCTGAGGCGGAAACCCTATCAAAGGGTCCTGAATCCAGGTTCTGAACGAAGACCCTGGCTTCAGATCCTGAAAGAAGCTTCTAGATCAGACCTTGGAGACAGGCTTTCGAAACTAGACTCTGGTAGGAGGTTATGTAATCCAACTCTGAGGAAATACTAAAATCAGACATTGACGATAGTTCTGGATCTCCTTTAGAGTGTGTTTGGCCATGTATCATACGCTTGATTTCTCCCCAAACAAAGACTTAAATAGATAGTTGTAAATTATGTATTTTACGATTTTCTTATATTAAAAAAAAAGTTTTTAATCGTGTGTTATAATCTAAATAATGTTATTTATTGGTGAAAAAAGAACTGAAATTATATAATATTAATAAAAGAAAAAACTAGAAGTGTATTTTAAAATTATTCTAACAAGCTTTCTAATATGAGGTTAAAATGAGTAATCCCTAGAATTATTTTTTTAATTAATAGTTGCATCAAAATGAAATGAAAGAATGAGAAAATGTCAATAAAATTAAGAATTATTAAAGGATGGTGTTGCACCATGAAGTCTAAATCGGTAAGCATAACGTCAAGTAATAAACATCCGTTGTGCGTTCATTAAGTCGTCTCTTTAAACGCTTCCCAGTCCACCAATCACACCACGCGCGACACGCACTTTGAAAGTTCTTAAATTAAAACACAGCATACAAAGATGCCATGCAATGAAGAAAGGAATGAACATCAAAAGTAATAATAATCCATTTTTATTACAAACCCTCGTCATACCCGCCGTACAAAATCTGCAATAAAAAGAAGGCGAGTTTCAGTAACAGTTATGATTATGGCATCTTCAATAGAAGAGAAACGAATCGAGGACGAGTTATCGTACCCGATTTTACTAGCGGAGCGAATTCGCGCGGCGGTTGACGAATCGGAGTCGTTCAAAGCGGACTGTGGAGAAGTTGGAAAGCAAGTGGATCGGCTCTCGCAAATGCTCCGAACCGTGGTCCGGTTCTCTACTTCGGCCCAGTCTCTCTACGAGCGGCCGATTCGCCGCGTCGTCACCGAGGTCTCCAAAAATATCGAACGTGCCCTAACCCTAGTCCGCAAGTGCAAGCGCCGGAGCGTCCTACGACGTGTCGTCACAATCGTCAGCGCTGCCGACTTTCGGAAGCTCTCGAACTTGCTCGACTCGTCCGTCGGCGATATGAGGTGGCTTTTAAGTATATTTGACTCCGAAAACGGCGGCGCTTTGGGCGGTATTGTTCTTACTCTTCCTCCTATAGCTACTAATGACCCGATTTTAGCTTGGGTTTGGTCTTATATTGCTTCCATACATATGGGCCTATTAAGTGATCGTATCGAAGCTGCTATTGAATTGGCTTCGTTGGCTAAAGATAACGACCGTAATAAAAATATTATAGTCGAAGAGGGCGGAGTACCTCCATTATTAAAACTGTTAAAAGAAACGACGTCGTCTGACGCTCAAATTGCGGCTGCCACTGCGCTTTATAACATAGCAAATGATCAAGAGAGAGTGAGGGTTCTTGTGAGGGAGCTTGGGGTTCCGATCATAGTGAATGTCTTGAGTGATTCGATTATGAAAGTTCAGATTCAGGTGGCAAGTTTGGTAGCTAGAATGGCGGAGCATGATGCATTAGCTCAGGATGATTTCGCGAGAGAGAATGCAATTAGGCCGCTTGTCACATTGTTGTCTTTCGAGACGTTTGTGGAAGAACCGAAGACGAATTTGGGTAAGCAGAGTATTCATTCTATTGTTCAGATCAATAAAGAAATGGAGAAAATTACATTTGTTGGTTCCAAGAATTATCGTCCATATGCATATTCAGAGAGTAGTAGTAGTATGTCAGGGCAAAATAGGAAAGACAGAGAAAATGAGAAGCCTGAAGTGAAGATTAAGTTGAAAATTGCTTGTGCTGAG
This sequence comes from Zanthoxylum bungeanum, assembly GCA_019454045.1. Lineage (NCBI taxonomy): Eukaryota > Viridiplantae > Streptophyta > Magnoliopsida > Sapindales > Rutaceae > Zanthoxylum > Zanthoxylum bungeanum. The sequence goes on from SKCR01009133.1 coordinate 5,986, forward strand.
GCATTGTGGATGCTTGCTAGAGGGAGTGTGGCGAATAGTAGAAGAATAACTGAGACAAAAGGGTTGCTTTGTTTGGCCAAATTGGTGGAGAAGGAACAAGGAGAGTTGCAGTTTAATTGTTTGATGAATATAATGGAGATTACAGCTGCTGCTGAATCTAATGCTGATCTTAGACGTGCGGCTTTCAAAACTAATTCAGCTGCTGCTAAAGCAGTTGTGGATCAGCTGTTGAGGGTGATTAAAGATTTAGATAGCCCCACATTGCAAATCCCTGCTATAAAATCTATTGGCTCGTTGGCTAGGACTTTCCCTGCGAGGGAGACGAGAGTGCTTGGTCCTTTGGTGGCTCAACTTAGTCATATGAACCAAGAAGTGAACATGGAAGCTGCTATAGCATTGCAGAAGTTTTCTTCTCCAGAGAATTTTCTCTGTATGGAGCATTCCAAGGCAATAATTGAGTTCAATGGTGTTCTGCCTTTACTGAGACTGTTAAGGGGTAATGATCGGACACAATTGCAGGGGTTGGTTCTTCTCTGCTACCTTGCATTACATGCTGGCAACAGTGAGGCTTTGGAACAAGCTAGGGTGTTGACAGTCCTTGAAGGGGCTGACCGTACAATTGTTGCACAATATCCTGAGTTGAAAGAATTGGTGTCAAAGGCAATATATCACCTTAATCTGTATCACACTGGAGTTCATCCTCAGAGGCCGGCGTATGCGCCTTGATGCACCTCATGTTTCTTTCTGTGTGAATTTTGGCAAGAGGGATATAGGGGGTACAGAAACACATTATCGGGTCACTAAAACATAAATAGTTGTTAATTAAAAAACAGTGTTTTACATTATTTTAAAGCAAAATTAAAACCACGGTTGTTTTTTAAAAAAAAGATACCTTATATAAATTAAGTCAGAAAATCCAATCATACATGCAATTATCTGTGCACTGTGTTTTTTTTTTTTTTTTAACCGGTAGGAAAATCCTTTCAAATATTTTGAAAGTAAGCTTTTTTTTGGGTTCACTTCTGAATTTAGCTTTTTTTTGGGTTCACTTCTGAATTTTCAGCTCTCCTCTTCCTATCGGGCTTTTATCAATTCCAATATTCTTTAGATTGATCTAAAGATATCAAATGTTACCAGCTTCTTGGATAAGCATTTTGATTTCGCAGGACTTCTAACAAGTAAAGCAAAGCACAGATACCTTCAATTTCCTAGAATAAAAACCAGCATGCTCTTTTAGCAGTACCAGCAAAGTAATCGAAACTCTCTCAGAAACTTTCAGGAGTGACATTCAGCACTCTCATGGGCGACACGACAAGCCAAGAATAAATGAAATTTTGAAGCGCTAGGCAGCAAAATCTTCAATGGTATCAAGGTCTATCAATTATTAAAAGAACCATGAAAAGATATGAGGGTGCAGTAACTTACCATAATACCATTGAACCTCAGGATAATCTATTCCAATTTACTCCAGTAACCCAATTAAGGACAACATAGAACAGAGCGGAAAAAGAAAACATAAATAGTAACATCCACCAACGAAAGTATTTAAGAACCAAAAACCTACACTGGCAACCTGGAAAGTGTGTTCATAAAATCACAAATCGTGATATAAACGTTAGCGCAGGGCACATAGAACTTGATAGTTTGGTAAGAAAAGAAAATATGACAGCCGAGTAAGTATTCCTCATTGCATAGCAGCAAATGGTAAAAAAGTTCCAAGTGCTGCAAAGTTGCAGGACTTTGATTCCTACAACATACGAACATTATAATTTCTTTATAGATTTTTACATAAGATCCCTGAGCTTACAAAAGAAACAGCTATCAATTCAATAGATAAGTTCAACTGTATGACTATGTCTTTAAGACGTGTCATGTAGAACACTTATCTGAATTAGGTCAGATTGTGCTCCAGAGGGTTATATATATACCTTTGGGGGGCACGTTAAGGGTACTTGAGCAGATCATTTCTATCTTATGGAAGAATTCTTCGTCCAGCAACCACTGAATCCCTTAGATTGCTCTCCTCATGCTTTGCAAACAAGCACAGTAGTTTAACCGTTACCCCATGAACATGCAGTCAAAAGATTCTGTAATCACTTGTAAGATCTAAATAACAAGACCTGGCTAGTATACTCTTCCTCTGCAGCATGAAATTTAAGACTAAATAAAAAACACCTTCAAAGTCGAAGCAACCTAAATTATGATTTTAGACCAGTTTTTGGAAACAATACAACTTCATCAGAGCTACTAAGCTAAATTCCATTAAGAGAACATATAATATTTATAATTTGTGATAAACAGAAAACCAACCATGACATAGGATTTCCATTTGCACAATCATCCTTCACTATACATGAGATAAACTAAGAAAAGATAAACTGAAAATTAATTTAGTATGGTAGTTGTGAAGTCTACAAACCATAATCAGGTCTGACTCGGTGAGAGGAAGGTAAAGCACGCCAACTGTCAGCAAGTAGCAAGGCATGATCACGTGAAGTAGCCGACAGTTGTTGGAGAATTACATTCTTGACACGATCTGCTGCTGTTTCACCAGCACGAGTTGCAAGTTCTAGGTAAACCACAGCTTTCATCATTTCTCCTTCCTGCCCATGTATTATTGCCAAAATGTCCATCAGACTTATAGTTATAGGTAAACAGTGCATGTCAAAAATAGCAGAATAGCGCCACAGAGATGATCAATAAAAAAGCTGGAATTCTCAGCCCACTGCTATAAATGCCTTAGTTCTTTAAAACAGTGACGCCTCTCTTTCTCATTTGTTTTTCCCCCTTCCCACCTAAATACAATCCGTGCTCAATGTGCTCAAAGCATAAAGTTATATTGTTTTGCTTAGCTAATCAAATTACTTGCAATCAACTAGTACTAAGAATGTAAATACAAGTTAAAGTGACTCATTCTCATACAGTTGATAAGAACCAAGAATATTTATCTAATGTAATTGAAATAGACTAATTACATACTGAAAATAGACCAAGTCCATGCTCAAACTGAGCTTTGCCGTGACCACAATCAGCTGCTCGTTTCATCCATTTCCTCGCTTGTCTATGACACAGGGGTAAACCTTCCCCAACCGAATAGCAAAGAGATATATTGTACATAGCAGGTACATACCCACCTTCTGCAGCTTTTAAATACCACTTAGCCTGATTCAAGGGAAAAAGATTTCAAAACAGAAGTCTTCACTTCGCTATACTGAATAAACACAAAAATTGCCTGATAATCTCAATGGCGGAATCCACCAAAACTTACTGCCTCTTGTAGATTGGAAGCCACTCCTCGACCTTGATGCAGGTAAAGTGCAAGTTGATACTGAGCCCGAACATGGCCAGCAATTGAAGCTTGATACAACCACTTCCCAGCTTCCTCAGCATTTGGAGGTTTAGCTGCACGTGATAATATTCATAAGCACATGCTACTACTAACTATGATCAATACCTTTGACATGCCATCAATTGAATAATATAAAATACTTAATCTTAATTAATTGCTCCTAATCACTAATCAGTCAATTATGCTACCTTGCAAATAAGAAATTCCCAAATTGAACTGGCCAGCTGGATCACCAAGCTCAGCGGCTTTCCGATACAACCCGATAGCGGCCTCTTTTTTATCCATCTCCCAATACATCAGCCCGGCGTCAACCATAGCCAGCGTGGAGCCGCGAGCCGCGCCTTTCAAGAACGAGTCGAGAGCCTTATCCAAATTCTTACGAACGCCGCCTCGGCCGTGCTTCAACCGCTTCCCCCATTTTAGTAACACCATCGCCTCTCTCAACGACCGAAACGCGTCGTTCCATGACTTGCACACCAGTGACGCCGCTCTCAGTTGAGGCAGCGTGAATGACGTCGCGATTTTAGTCAATATATCGAACGGTAGGGTCGCGAAATCGTGACCGTCTTTCGATTTAACTGATCGTGAGCTGATGAAGCGGTGCGGCTTTATTTTAGTCTTCTGGGCGCTGGAATTGAGTTCTGGTTGGTGGCTGCGGTTTTCGAACTTCGGGAATTGAAGCACCGTGAATCGTGAGTCCTCTGATCGATTCGGCCATGTTCTTTGCTTCATCTTGTCAGTTTTATTCAACTGTAGTCGTTGAAGATATGTCGAGAAAATTTTGTGCCAATTTAGTCATGAAGAAATGTTATATAATGTCGGTATATGATTTTAGTTAACGGCCTGTGCTAAAGTACATACATGCGGCATACAAAACAAAAATTACTCTTTGTTTGGCTAACAAGTGGCGCCAAACAAAAAAAAAAACAATTGAAAAAAAGAGGCTACAACTAGACCCGGCCACCGATTCGGCTCGGTTCAAAATCAGAATCGAATTGAATGGTTCTCGGTTTCATAATCTTGTGGAACTAGAAACCGGAGCCGGATCAGACTGTTCTGATTTTTTTAATTAATTTAAAAAATTAAAAATTCATTTTAAAAAATTGAAATGAGATGTTATCAATATTACCAAATGAAAATAATGATATTTTTTTTTATATTAAATTAAAAATAAAAGAGCTTGAACTTAAATTTATAAAAACTTAAGCTGCTTACGTATCTTCTTGAGGTGAGAGGTATCAAAACTCACGTAGTTCCATTACATCTTTTAGATAGTTAACCTCATTACAATTAATTACTCATCATTGTTATATGTTCTTGCTGTTGATCATTCAGCTCTCGTTCCGCTTGTAGTTGCAGATGCATTGTTGAACAAGTCTTCAAAATCATCGGGGGTATCTTCTTGTTACCTTTAATCAACTTTGGTCCAATTATCGACACATGCGGTTGCTTTTAAAGTGCTTGGATGTAATAAAGACCGTATCGCTTACAAAATATTGCCTTTTAAGCTGAAAGCTTGTTCAACTGCAATAGTGGAAACAGGTGCTACCAGCACCTCTTTAGCAATAATCGATAAAACATGATAGACCTTTTAATGTCGATTCCACTAGTCAAACACTTGAAAAATTTTACCTGCAACACTTTCAGCAGAAAACTCGAAATTTGTTGATAATTAATTATCTAATTCCGGGTTCTTAGTCATGGTTTCCTTCTATTTTCTATTTCATTGTAGTAATCAATGATCACCTATGCTAAGTCTTGAGTCCGGTACGGGTTAGCTACTAGATTGAGGTACTGATTGTAAGTTGTATCTAGTGACATAATCATTAAATAATTCTATTAAATTATTTTTTACTCCATCTATTATTTTTCTAACATTAATTTCATCATTTATTCCTAAAAATTCATAATAAGTTTGCAAGATGTCATTCAAACCTTCTAATTTAAATTTAGGATAAAATATATATAGTAATAAGATAAAGTAATGAAATTTCTTTAAAATAAGTCAACCATTTTCTCTTTATTACAGTAATAGCTTCAAATAAAATAATATCATTAACATTTGAACTTTCAACACACACACGTAAAGTATCAACAACATTCAAATATTCAATAAAAAATAAATTTATTATTGAATAATAAACACCACTAAAAATATTTATTGCATTATTAAAAACTTTTAAAATATCTAAAATTCTTTCACAAATATCTCATCGATTAGGAAAAAATGTTATTTATCGACCATTTTGGGAAAAAAACTACATAATATATCTTTTTAAGAAAAAACTTGAATTAAAATATATAAAAAAAAAAAATTGAATTTCAACGAGTTGGAATTTCTCGTGAAAATTTTATTGGTTTAACACAATTTTATTAGAAAGTTTAAGGAATTCTAATTAGAAACGGAAAAAAAAATAGGTAAATCAATCAAGTGCATTCGATCAGATCGATGAGGTGAATACCTTAATAATGAATTCAAAGATCACCTATTATAGTATAGGATTTTATCCTAGCTAACTACACCCGGTACACCGCAGCAAAATGGTGTTGTTGAGAGGAGGAATCGAACTTTACTCGACATGATTCGTTCCATGTTGAGTTATTCTTCACTCCCAAAATCATTTGGGGGTATACCATACAAACAACAACTTACATTTTGATTGTAGTTTCATCTAAGTCAGTACCTAAAACACTCTAAGAGTTATGGAGTGGCCACAAACCTAGTTTGTGACATTTTTATTTATGGGGGTGTCCAGTATACGTGCTAATGGGTAAGTCAACGAAGTTGGAAATGCATTCTGGAAGTTTGTTTCTTTGTAGGATATGCAAAAGGCACAAGAGGTGTAACATCCCAGATTTTCGAAACTGTCCTAGAAGATTCCCGGACTGATGTTATAGTCTCGGAGCATGATGATAATGGAGAATAAGAGTTCAACCGATGTTATATGGGTTGGAATAGTAGATTATGAATTTTCATCGCATTGGAGAACGCGAGGGATCAAAGGTTAGTTACGTGATTTTTGTAAAACGCGTAAAGTTTGCGGTTTCTGTCACAGAATTTTCAAAAGAACTCCGATCGAGTTGGTTCTTAAACCATTGGACTCGTTTTCCCGAGACGAACAACTTTCGTGTTGAGCACTTTTGGAGAATCGCGTCAGAAAGGCTCCGAAAATGCGATATTCCAGAAGGTTCTATGAGAGGGGCTAAACTGCAATTATGCGGGGGCCTTTTTGATATTTCCAGGAAAGCATATAAACCCTTAAGGTTTTGGGAAATAGCAACTATGGCAAACCTTTCTCTCTTCCTCCACCCGCACCCCGATCACCCTTGGACGTGAAGCTCTCGCCGGCGGCAACTCCGGCCACTTCAGGACGGCGCACCGGTGCCGATACAACCCCCCAGTGACGGCGAGAAAGTTGGTGGCGATCGGTGGCCGTAAAAACGCCGGAAACGGCGACGGCGATGGGAGATTTAGGCGTGAGATGGGTTTCGTGGATCCGGCTCGTCGGTTCGTTTCACGACCCGAGCCACCTAATAAATCGAAGCCCTCGACGAGTACTACGAGTGTACGGAGTCGATTTCACCGAACAGCGGCCGGTTGCATGCGAAACGAGGAAGAAAGCGGCGCGTGAATAGTTGACCCAGACGAACAGTAACTCCGATCAGAATTCCGTCGACACCAGCGTGTTCGTATGGCCGAGGGGAGTCCGAATATGACCTCGGAATTTCGGTACGACTCTCCGTTTAGAACTTGTTATTTTAAAGTTTATTTATTTATACTTGGATGTTTCCGGTAGTTCCGTAGTGTGACAATTGGACATGAATTGAATTGGATATAATATAATATGTTAAAACGATAAATGTGGTAGAATCCGGGGAGAATCGGATGAGATATGATCGATCCGGTAGAATTAGCGAGTTTCCGGTAAAATGGAGTTTCTCGCGCGACTGAGCGTAGATGACCGTAACCATAGTTAAGATGTAAAAATGATATTGCGAGGGTAATTAGGTAATTCTGGATTAGTTCGAAGGGTTCGAGACATTTCCGTAGCGTTTGCGGAAACTTTTCCGCGAGTTTTGCCGCAAACGCGTAAAATGAGAATCTGAGGTATCTAATTAGTTCAGAATAGTATAGAAAGACATATTAGAGTAATGAAGCTTAAACCGTAGAGTGGTGAGGATTTGAGTATTCCGAGAAAGTCCGTAGTTTATTATAGATGAGTAGAAAGTGTCGCAAATAGCGGTTCTGACAGATGTTGTCATTTGTTTTGACAGATCGGGTCCAGGTTCGGAGTGTCCGCGAAGCCAGGTAAGTAATCCATGCGATGATCTCTTGTGATGTATTCTGACCGAATCTAAATAATAAAGGAACTTTATAGATATATGTGTAAACGTAAAACAAGAAGTATGAATATATAAATATATGTATATAAGTAGAAAGACATCAGTACACTTTAGATTGAAAGTATAAGAATGACAAGGTATAAGCATATTCATGATACTGAGTAAATGTTTATGAACATAATATACTTTGAGACTTGGGTTTGGGGGTTGTAGAAACTACACCCTAGGGAATGGACTAGTGACATGAATGAAAGTTTGTAATTTATGCATTATATAAAAATACTAGTATGCATGAGTAAATATGAACTAGTAAGTATAAAGCTGGTATGAATGCATAGGTTCATGTTCATACGAGAGTAAGCATATGTATAGGTATGATTAGCGACATGAGTATAAACATATGTATATAAGATGATAGAGAGAATAAATGAGTAGTATATGCATAGCATGAGAATATATAAAAGATTATGACATGAGATTCTTGAGCACAAGTTGATAGTTAGAAAATGGCAAATCAGATTAAGAACTAAGACATTGGAACTCATATACGTTTGATGTCTGATATAGTAGTAGAGCTTCGATTGTATGTGTATGAATATAAATTATGCAATATATTGGTTGTGAGCCACCGGCAAGGTAAGTTATAGAGGTAAGCTAAGTTATGATGGTTTGAATGTGTGCATGCATACATAACATTGTTTAAAAAAACGGCTGAGGCGGCCGCCTCGCCGCCTCGCGGCGAAGGCGCCTCGAGGCGGCCGCATATTGCGGGTTTTTTGGAGGCGGCCGCCTCACTTCGACTGAGGCGGCCCCCTCAGGCCGCCTCCCGCCAAATCGGCGTGAGGCGGCGCCTCAGTCGAAGTTTTTTTTTTTATTTTAATTTTTTTTAGACCAAACGACGACGTTTTGGGTCCAAAACGTCGTCGTTTGGTTGCAACTTATTAAAAGAAAGGGCAGATTAGGTCTCTCTCACTCTCTTCGACTCTCTCGGTCTCCATTGCTTCTCTCTCACTGTCGGCACCAATTTCTGTCACTGTCGGCACTGCTTCTCTCACTCTCTTCGACTCTCTCGGTCTCCACTGCTTCTCTCTCACTGTAGGCACCCATTTCTGTCTCACTGGCGGCGACTGCAACAATTAAATTCACTATTCTGTTGGTAACTCTTCATCTCTCATTGTCGATTTCTTCAACTAGTGTTCAGTTGATAGCCTTAGATTTGAGCTATCCATGAACCGATGCAGTGACAGATTGTCAAGACTGGAACATGACGTTCTTGAAAGTCATCTTTTTGCTATTTATGTCTGACTAATATTTATCTTTCAGTGATTAGCTTGTATTGTGTTACTGCAAAATCTTGAGGTTAATTGTTACTCAATATTATTGCACATGAAAATTGTATGAATTCTTAGTTAATACTAAATTAAAGAAACAGGTAGTTAAAGCATCAGAAATCATGTAATTGCTTGATGATGTCTTTTGGCAACATACTGACTTTATTTCATACTGACTTTAAGTATTAGCTAGTATGTTATCTTTTGACATGTAATTGCTTGATGATGTCTTGTGGTTTAATTTGATTTCATGTAGTAAGATGTCAACTCGATCTGATCCGGCTTGGAAGTACTTTTTTGAACATATTATGAATTATGAAGAAATTAATGTATTTTGGATTTAGCATGTTTTTATTATTATGATATTACTATTTTGATTATTATTCTGATGTTTTGGATCGAGTTCTGATGTTTTGGATCGAGGCGCCCGCCTCGCCGCCTCGAGGCGGTCCGCCTCGCGCCTCAATGGCCGGCTGCCTCGAGGCGCCGCCACGTATTTTTAAACATTGATACATAAATATAGATATGTATGAATGTAAGATAAATTCAGCATGTTTTAGGTTGAGCAAGCATTCTGTTGATATTTGAGCATATAGTTTGTAAGATCATTATGGATGGAGTCATGGCTAGAGTAGAGAGGAGCATGAGAATTGCATATATGCATGTGCATATGTGTGTGTGTGTTAAGATTTTCAGAGATTGAGTTGCAGTTAACAATGTTTTTGAAGTGTTTTAAAGAAAAGTTGTAGATGCTTTTGAAAGAAAAGTATTTCGGAAAAGTTTTTTTACAGTTTTGAGATTCGATTTACGTTTCAAAATTTTATCAGCAGTTTTACGTGGTTTTCGGGGCATGAGGTAAAACCTCATCCCAGTATGTAACTTGAGATACAGTTCGGAATTGACGGATATAGTAGTATGTGCACATGTGGAAGACTGAGGGGACGCTCTTAGATCCTCGAGCAGGACTAGGGGCTACAGGGTCCCGAAATCCTGATTTCAGAGTTGGGTGGCTACACTACAGTTGAGTTATGGTCCTGGGTGTAGAGCTCTACGTTGCCAGTTGAGTATTGGTCCTGGACGTAGGGTACCCACCAGTTCTAGTGATGCCCAGTTGAGTGATGGTCCTGGGTATCGAGTACACCCAGTTGAGTGATGGTTCTGGGTGAATAGCAGTTTTCAGTTTTAGATTTTCAGTACACAATTTTCAGATTTTCAGTGCCTAGATTTCAGAAACCAGATTAAAGTATACGGTTTTCAGAAACAGAGTTTAGAAACAGTTTTTCAGATTACAGTTTTCAGTTTTAAGATACAGTTTACAATTTCAAGATACAGCTGTCAGTTTTCTTTAGATACAGATCTCAGTTTTCAAGTGTAGTTTTAAGTCTTCAGATACAGTTTTCCAGAAAGAGAAAGTAAAATAAAGTTTTCAGCAAAGAAACTTTTAGATAATAGTTTTTCATAAAGAGTTTTCAAAGAGAATCTTCTAAAGACATAGCATGTTAAGTAAAGTATGATTTGCAATTAGTGCATATAAATCATGTATTCTAGTAAGTTATTTAATATGCATATAGTTGACGATAATGCATTATAGCATGAGTACATTTAGATGCATATAGCTAACATTGATACATGGTATCATCATTATGTTTATATGTATTTGTTGATGATGTTGGTATGAGATGTAGGGCTATATGAGAGATTCTCCTTGTGAATGTTTAATGTGTGATAAATATTTGAAGGAAATAACATGTTGAAATGATTACATGTGTATGTATGCATGATCAGTGATAGTAGGTTAAGTATCCGACAGAGATAATATTTTAATACAACCGACCTGATGATATTTCAAAGAAAGTAAGAATAAGAGGTTTTAAATTAAATGCTAGAACTAGATACAAAGGAAATATATAGAAAAGTGGAAAGATATTAAAGTAACGTAGTGGATACGTAATGAATCTTGGTACAATAGATGGATTTATAGAGCTAAATGATCATAGTATAGATGTTCAAAGTTTAAGTATGAAACAAGATGTAAGGGTGTGTGAGTTAGAACAGAAATCTTGTAATAAGTGGTATCATCTAAACTTGAATGAGAGTTTTGCAGTTAGCTTAGATTTGAGAATTACGTGAGACTACATAGACAATTTAAGTCATCAATGTATTAAGAAATAAACCTTGTATGATGTTTGTATGTTTAATCTAGGAGCATAGTTACTTACTGAGTCATTATGACTCACACCACCACAGTTTGTAGTTTTGCAGGTCAGTAGTTGTCATATGGAACTAGCAGATGCTCGGTGAAGACTTTGAAGACGGTGGATCGCCCCAATTGCAGTCAAGAGAGTCATGGGTCGAGTTATGGGTCCTCACGGCCCTTTGTATGGTTTTTGTATTTGCATATCATTTGTATAAGTCATGTAATGGTATAGTTTCATTTTGAGTTCTGGCCGGAGGCCAAGTGGTTTATATTTTGTTCATTGAGTCCAGGCCTGAGGGCTTGTTGATGAATGCATTGATGTTGAGTTACCGGCCTGAGGCCGAGATTGTATGTTCCTGCTGTATATGGATGCTGGCTACAGGCCAGGTTGCATGATGTTGCGAATACATCATGCCGAAATTTCGTTAGGATCAGAGGCTTATGGAGGTGGGTTTAGTCTGTCTCTTGCCGGTAGCATCCTGGCCTAGGCGGGATGTTACAAGAGGAAGTGTGTTTTATAATCCTTGAGATAACAAGGTATTTGGGTCAATGAACGCCACATTTCTTGAGAATAATTATATGACACACTTCAAACCTCAAAGTAAGATAGTCTTGCAGGAATTAAAAATTTGATAAGATCAGTCAACAACCTGCGAGGATTGTTGTTCCACAAAGTGAGAAGACCACATCTCCGAATCAGATCATCTTACCACCTCGTCGTAGTGGGAGGATAGTGAAGGGGTTATTTAGGGGGTGATTCCGGTAACGCAGCGGAAGCGGTGAAAATCCGATTTTCAGATTTCAAAAATTTTTCTCGGATTAATTAAATAAACATATTTATTTAATATTCCAATAATCAAATTATGAAAATAAATTCAATAAAACAATTTTAAGTGAATTTACCGAAATACCCTTGCTTTGTATTTTTGTCCGTTTTAGTCCGAAATTGATCCAATCAATTTTGAATGATTCTAAATCATTTCTAAGATGAACTTATGATGTTCAAAACATCAAAACACCAAAGCAACCAAAATCCCCAATTTTCTTACACAAAGCCGAGAGCACCACCTTGGACCACATTTGTGCACTTTGTCATTTCATGTCTCAAAACACATCTAAATGTAATCCAATGAACATGAAACTTTATATGCATCATATACACACACAAATATACAACATATATGAAAACCCCCAAATTTGGAATTAGTTAAGAACCCTAATTTTTCAATTTCCACAAATTGGACAAATTAGACCAAATACATTAAATCAATTACTTCAATCATCATTCTTCCATCCAATCCAAGTCTCAACACAATGAAACAACTCAAGATCAAATCTAGGTCATTTAAGAGTGGGTCAATAACTCTAGATTAGCAACATGGTTTCATAAACCTTAAAAGAATGTTTACAACTACACTAGTTACAAACTTCCATCATCATACATGCTTTACACCTTCACCAAAACTTCCATCAACAAAAACCACAAAGAACAAAGAAGGAAATAACCTAAGGATATCATATATTGAAGCCTAGATCCTAAGGAACAATTTCCTTACTAATAGTAAGTTTGAAAAAATTACTAAAATCAAGCTTTCCTTTAATCTTTCTTTCTTTCTCAAGCTTCCTTTAGGTTTATTCAATGGTGTTTTTTTTGATAAAGTGTATTAGGTTAAATGTATCATGAAATGAAAATCAATTTATACTTGTTTCATTTGGCCTTTGGCCGAAAATGGCTAAGACAAAAACAAGGAAATTAATTTCAATTTCATTTCAAGTTTCATTTGGTCAACTTGCACAAATATCTTATAAACAACTTTATTAGATATTTATTTTGGTCAACAAATGCAACTAACATTATTAACTTTAAATATCCTAACATAAGATATTTATATTTTAATTAATTTAATCATTTAACAATTAAATAATTAATTAATTAATCAAATACAAATATATTAAATATATGTATAATATTTACATTAAATATTAAAAATATATATTCATTTAGGAAATAAGTCAAATAACTCATTTTGACTATTAATTAATGTGTATTTAAATTAATCAAGTATTAAATGTAAATACACAATAATTAGGCAAATGACTATCTAGTCTCTTTAGCATGTATCTTGCGTTTAACCATTAAACGACTTTATAAATAATCAATATTATTTATTTATGTTGCTCTAGTGCTCAACGAGTATGTTTCATTATTGAGACTCTCTAGGTTCAGGTATATCCGTCACAAAATCTAATTTCGTGTCCATAATCTATCCACCCGTAGATTGTGACGATCACGGATAATCTCGCTGAACCATATAGGTCGAGGTCATCGCAAATGTATAATTCCTCCGTCACAGGTATCCGGACAAATCCCAGAGATATAGATATAAACGTCAAATCTCTATCGGGATTATCCAGTCGACTATTCTATTAGCAATCTCAAAAGAATGTTTAGAACTTGCTTCTAAACTTTACCACGGGCCCATGGTTTTATCTGATTGCTAATCATATGGACTACCTATGCTCTGGTACACAGAACTGACGGATCCTATCTTGATACACATAGGACACCCTGAGGATCTATCTACACCCAACGAACAGGCGGAGGTCTGATCTAAATAGATCGGTGACGTGACTGCCGTCTAAGTGTAGAAGATGTCTCATGTGCCCACAATGGCATCTCAAGTCTAAGAATCACAAGTGCTACTCAACCCAAGAAGATTCTTATTGACGCTGGTGTACCATCCATTAAGAATCTTCGGTGAGTCGTTCAGTGTTTATCCGCTATAAACACCTACACGTCTATACTAGTCTCCAAGACTAATGGTTCATTGAGAAACCATTGGAATCATATATTCCAGTATACGACATGTACCGGTCTCAACGGGTTTACTATACTGACCAAGTAGTGTAAACCTTGACCAGGAACTGTCTGAGAATGACAACGTCATGATACATCTCAATGTCCGTTGCGACGCTTTTGCAACTGTATCATGACTAATCATTCTAGGGTCATTACGTCTTTACCATATAAAAGAATAGATTATATTATAGAAACTGCATATATTATTCATAATAATAATGTTTTACAGAAGTATTTAACAGAAATACAACCGGGAATTGGCGCTCTGAGCACCAACCCCAACAGATAGTACGACTATCTTCTCGATATAGATAAGAAGGTGAAGCACAAGTTGCTATCACTGATGATGGAAAAGATGACTCATTGACATATAGATGTGCAATGGAAGATCATGACAGAGAGAAATGGCTTGAGGTTATGAAACTAGAGATAGAATCCATGTATTCCAACTCAATTTGGGAGCTTATAGATCTACCTGAAGGAGTAACTCCTATAGGGTGTAAATGAATCTACAAAATAAAGAGGGGAGTGGATGGTAATGTAGAGACATTCAAAGCAAGGCTAGTGGTAAATGGTTATACCAAAAAAGAAATAGGTGACTATGAGGAAATTTTTTCACCATTAGTCATGTTGAAGTCTATTCGAATCTTACTTTCTATTACTGCTCATTATGATTATGAAATTTGGCAGATGGATGTCAAGACGGTATTTTTGAATCCATATCTTGAAGAGACCATCTATATGGAGTAACAAGAAGGTTTTATAAGTAAGGACAAAAAGAAAAAGGTTTGCAAGTTGCAAAGTTCTATCTACTAACTTAAGCAAACGTCCAGATCTTGGAACATGAGATTTGATGAGGCGATCAAATCCTATGGCTTTATCTAAATCATGATGAATCTTGTGTTTATAAATTCATCAAGGACAAGCGAGTGATATTTCTAAAATTGTATGTTGATGATATTCTACTTATTGGGAATAATGTGGAACTATTATCAAACATAAAGGCTTGGCTGGCTGAACAATTCTAAATGAAATATTTGAGAGTATTAAGTTATATTCTTACAATGCGTCTTATTAGAGATCGCAAGAAAAAACTATTAGCCCTGTCTTGTTGGCGTTTTGGTGGCGGAAGCGCGGTTTTATGCAAAATTAATTTTTAAACATTTTAAAATTTTCCAAACGAATTAGTCGATATTAAATACCTCTAATTAGATCATATTTCACCTAAACATATTATTTATAAACAATTTAACTGTTGGGGTCAGGCGTCGCAGAAGCGTGGTTCTAGCGAAATCGTAACTTTAAAACTTTTAAATTTACGGAATAAATTATTCAATATCTCATATGAATAATTCATTCATATTTCACCTAAACATATTATATCCGATATCAAATAACGGCATAAATAATCTAGAAAACATCACGAAATTTTTATGAAAATATTTTTCCGTAAAATAGCATAAAACATGTTTTTAGTCAAACAGACCAACCAATACACATGGGGGCTGCCCATGTCAGCCCCAATAGTACTTGGGCAGTTCATGGGTTGCCCATACAGTGACCAATTCACTGTTTGGGCAGCCGTTATCCAGTAAGCCCGAAACTCACCCGATAACACCTTTTTTCACCGTTTTCGCATATTTTCACTCTGAAATAATTTCCGGTAATTATTCGACATCCAATATATTTAAATAATATATGTTTCATCACCAAATTTTCAGAATTTTCAGATCTGATTTGTTTGTAAAAATATTCATTTGTCATGCTTTAAATCCAATTTCCTCAACATTAATCATATTAATCAAAGCCACCACCAATTAAGAACTCAAGAATAATTTTAGGTATTATT
This sequence comes from Zanthoxylum bungeanum, assembly GCA_019454045.1. Taxonomy (NCBI): domain Eukaryota; kingdom Viridiplantae; phylum Streptophyta; class Magnoliopsida; order Sapindales; family Rutaceae; genus Zanthoxylum; species Zanthoxylum bungeanum. The sequence goes on from SKCR01009133.1 coordinate 21,916, forward strand.
AGAGTGGTCATAACACTCTAGAATGACAACAAGTCATCAAATGACCAAAAGTGTGCTTGTTAACCATTAACAAGCTTATTTTAATTATAACACATCCATATATCCTTTTATTAAGCTTTCAAGAATCTCAACACAAAATCAAGAGAGTGAAAAACAAAAATTACATCATATTTTAAGCTAAGGAATCATAGGAACAATTTCTAATTCAAAGAAATGAAGAAATTACCTATGATTTCATGTTTTCTTTGAAATTTTCCTTTAGCCTTTTGTTTTTCTCTCAACTCTCTAACCTGTGTATTCTTGAGATGCTTAACCTAATTTTGCAAATGAAAAATGAAACCATTATATATGTCCAACCCTTAGCCGAAAATGTGGAGGAAAAAGGAAAAAAAAGATATTTTGTATTTTAACTAAATTAAAGAAGCAAAATTCCTTTTTAACACATTTTCCATAAATGTAAATATGTCAAAATTTTACACTATAATCATTTCCTAACATAAATATCACTTTAGATATTTGTATTTTAATTATTTAATAATTAAATTATTAAATAATTACTTAAATATTAATATCTAAATATATGTATCATTTTTACTTTAAATAATCAAAATACATAAATTTATGATATATGCCAAATATCTTATTTGATAATTAATTAATATGTATTTAATAAAATCATATATTAAATATAAATACACATTAATTAGGAAATGACCGAAAGGTCCATACGCATGTATTTTTTTCGTTTAACCGTAAAAAGATTCGAATTAACTTATTTAATCCGATAAAGTATTATGAATAATTTATATTATTCATAACATGTTGCCCAAGTGCTCAACGAGTACACTTCATATTGTGAGACTCTCTAAGTTTAGGTTTATCCATCACGAACCAAATTTCATGTCCATAATTCACCCACTCGTAAATTATGACGACCACAGATAATTTCACTAAACTATGTAAGTCGAGGTCATTGCATACGTATAATCCCTCTGTCATAGGCTATCGATATTAAACCCGGGATATAGATTGGAACGTCAAATCCTTAAGGTATAATATAGTTGACTTATAAATTTACGATCTATAAATAACACTCGGAACTCACTTCAGCTGTGTACCATGATCATGGATTTACTAAATCGCAAACACATGCATGATACATCTGCCCTGTACACAGGACTGACATAATCTATCTGATACTCACAGGATATCATGAGCATGAGTCCACACCCAACGATCAGGCGGAGGTCTAATCTAAATAGATCAGTGACGTGACTGCCATCAAAGTATGGAGGATGTCTCAAATATCCACAATGGTATCTCATGTCGAATGACCACTATACTACTCGACTCGAGAAGATTCCTATTGACGTTGGTGTACCATCTATTAGGAAATCTTCGGTGAGTCATTTAGTGTTTATCAAATAAATACCTACACGTCTATAGGAGTCTCTAGAGACTCATGGTTCATTGGGATAAACCATCGGACCAAGTCCTGATATATGACATGTACTGATCTCAGCGGAGTTTATTAACCGACCCGTATTAGTAAATGTTGACCAAGAATTTTATTTGAGAATATACAACTTATAGTGACACTTTCCAATGTCAATTACAAACTAAGTTGTAATTGCGCACTACGTTGTAAATCCTGGGGTCTTTGTCTAATATATACATATCACTAAATCAAATTTAGTTTCAATCTAATCGATATTAGATCGAATATGTATATAAAAACAAGATGTGTAACCATAAATATGTAATATTATGGAAAAATGAATTGTTCGTATTCATAAATCGGACATAAATATGATCCAGATTGGTGCTCCGAGCTCCAACCCTGATAATTTCTCCCACTTGCTCAGTGTCAATCCATGGTATTATATACACATGTAACATCCCCCTTCCGGAGATGCTACTGGCAGAGAATAGACTATCATATCCCTTGAGCCCCTGACTTACTGATTGTGAACATCACTACTAATCCATCTCAAATACAAACTAATGCATGAGGACCATTGCCCAACTCAACAACATAGAATGCATCTTAATACTCATAACTGTGCACAGAATAATATTACACTATATAACTCTGTCATGGACATTTGAACTTATAACACACACAATCTTTATTATACAAATGTTTGATACAAAAATTTATTTTGACTCTGACTGGACTATACTTCTGAATTGACCTAGTGAACCCAAACACCATAGTTATTGCCATCAGTATCCATCATATCCATCCTCTCGAGCTTGTCCTCTAAGTAAACCTGCAAAACAAAAACATTGGGAGTAGGGGGTTAGGTCATTTGGACGACCTAGTGAGTGGACAATATAAAACAGAAATTGAAATACTTTATGAAAAGTTCACTTTTCTGAAATCAAAATCATCTAAGGGAAAACTGATCTTTTCTGAAAACACTTTCTTATTTAAAAACACATCTCTTGTTGTGAAAACGCTTTCTGGAAATCCTTTCTGTCTGTAAAACTCTGTGATATTTCTGTAAAACTGAAAGTCTTTTATAAAATTATTCTTTCTGAAACTTTTTCTAAGACCATCATTTCTGAAATCCATCTTTCTAAGAATCTGTAGAAAACCTTATGCATGGGGGCGTTACGTATCGCCGTCCCCCCATACGTCTAACTAATGGCCTTGGGGCGTTACGTCTCGCCGTCTCCCAAGCCACTGAACTAGAGCCAGGTGTGCAAATCCATGATATTGGAGCGTTACGTCTTACCGTCCCCAATGCATGCCACTATCTTGTCCCTAAATCTAGGGTCTAAGGGCGTTACGTCTCGTTGTCCCCTTAGCCCTGAAATCTAGGATCTAAGGGCATTACGTATTGCCGTCTCCATAGTCATGCTCTATATATGCACATGTTATATTCGTCAACTCCAATAACCTTCAATTCCAATATCCGTCAATTCCATAAGTCACATCTAAGGTGGGTTTTTCCTCATGCCTTTAAAATCAATAAAATCTTACTTTTAATCTCAAAACATTCTCATTTATGAAATAACTGGAAATCATCTTGGCTAACGCCCTAATGCATTTAAAAGTAAGATTTGATGTCAAAATAAATAATTAAATATAAACTTGAAGAGAAAAGAGTCCACTCACAGATTGATAACAATTGCCAATGATCATGGATGAAAATGAAGAGATTCCCGCGGATAAGCTAGTCCGTCCTATATTCGAGTATGGTTAGCATATATAAGCTAGAATCTAATCACTACAAGAAAACTGTCAAATAGCGACGGAATAATCTGTAGCTAATCCGTAGCTAACTGACCACTAGTGACGGAATAACGACGGAAAAATTTTGTCTCTATTTTGTTGGTCGCAAAAACAATAGCGACGAAAATATTTCATTTGTCGCTAAAGTTAGTGACGAAATTTTATTCCTTCTCTATATAACGACGGGAATTCCGTCTCTAATTAGCGACGAAAAATTCCGTCTCTAATTAGCGACGGAAATTCTATTTCTATTTAGCGACGAAAGTATTTCCGTCTCTAATTAGAAACTGATTTTTTGTCACTATTTAGTGACGGAATAAAGATTCCGTTGCTAATTAGAGACGGAATAAAGATTCCGTTGCTAATTAGAGACGGAATTTCCGTAGCTATATATTTTTAAAAAAAAAATTAAAAACGAAAATTTTAAAATTTTCGAGAGCGTGAAATTTTAAAATTTTAAAGATGCATGAAACTTTTAAAATTTTAGAAAGAATTTTAAAACTTTATAGAGGTGTGAAATTTTATAATTATATAGATGTGAGAAATTTATAAATTGTAGAGAGAGTAAATTTTTAAATTTTAGATAAGGGAAAATTTTAAAATTTTTGAATGGTAGAAAATTTTAAAAAATTGACTTTTTTAATGTTATATATAAATCTTCAATTCCACAAGACACCGTAATGTCCACCGCAAGCTACGACACACCACAATCCATTTACACCACTTTAAACCAAAAAAAATATATATATTAGTGTTTGTTTCTTCGGAAAATTTAAAAGTGAGATAAGAAAAATGAGAGACTGATAATGAGAGTTGAGGTATGAAAAAAATTGATGGTATATGGAATTGAGTAGGAAAATAAAAATTTGAATGATGTATTGGAGTTGAGAGTTAAAAAGAGTGTGGTGTATATATAGAGGAAAAGATAAGAGAAGCGGGAAGATTTGTAAATTTTATAGATATTTGAAATTTTCGTAAGGCGGGAAATTTTTGAAAATATTGGAGGGATTGAAAATTTTAAAAATTAGCTACGGAATTTTAATTCCGTTTCTAATTAGCGACGAAATTATAATTTCATTTCTAATTAGCGACGGAAAATCTGTCTCTATTTTTTTTTAAAAAAAAGTGCCGCCGAAAGGATTAAATTTTTGGGGGATTGAAAATTTTAAAATTAGCTACGGAATTTTAATTCCGTTTCTAATTAGCTACGGAATTTTAATTCCGTTTCTAATTAGCGACATAATTTTCATTCCGTTTCTAGTTAGCGACGGAATGTCTGTCTCTATTTTTTTTTTTTAAAAAAAATGGCATCAAAAGGATTAAATATTGAAAATTTTAAAATTAGCTACAAAATTTTAATTCCGTTTCTAATTAGTTACGAAATTTTAATTCTGTTCTAATCAGCGACGAAATTATAATTCCATTTCTAATTAGCGAGAAAAAATCCGTCTCTATTTTTTTTTAAAAAAAATGGCACCGAAAGGATTAAATATTTGGGGAGATTGAAAATTTTAAAATTAGTTACGGAATTTTAATTTCATTTCTAATTAACTACGGATTTTTAATTATGTTTCTAATTAGCGACGGAATTTTACTTCCATTTCTAATTAACGACAGAAATTCCGTCTCTATTTTTTTCACTTTTCACTTACACTTAAATTTGCATACATACAAAAACACAGCAAAGCCATTATTAACACCGACTGTCCCCTATCTCTTCTTCTCCGTTTCAATAACATCACAGGGAAACGAAATACAAAAAATCCCATTTCTGCTACTTTAATTTTGATCTATAATTATTCTATTTTTTTCATGCAATATTATTAATATTGTATAGTAATAGCACCACGTAGCAGGTTGTATGTTTTAGGTTTAATTGACTTAATGTTACTGTGTACGTTTTAGGTTTAATTCGTTTCTATTTTTTTAAAAAAATAAATGGCGCCGAAAGGATTAAATTTTTTGGGGGATTGAAAATTTTAAAATTAGCCACAAAATTTTATTTCCGTTTCTAATTAGCGATAGAAAATCCGTCTCTATTTTTTTTAAAAAAAAAGTTGCGCCGAAAGGATTAAATTTTTTGGGGAGATTGAAAATTTTAAAATTAGCTACGGAATTTTAATTCAGTTTCTAATTAGCTACGGATTTTTAATTCAATTTCTAATTAGCGACGGAATTTTACTTCTGTTTCTAATTAGCGACGGAAAAATTCCGTTTCTAATTACCAATAGTTTTGGAAATTAGAAATTAAATTAAAATAAAAATGAAAATTTAAAATTAGCGACGGAATAAAGATTCTGTTTCTATTTAGCGACAAAATATTAATTCCGTTTCTAATTAGCGACGGAATAGCGAAGGAAAAATTCCGTTTCTAGATGAAATTAGCGACAGAATAATAATCCGTTTCTAATTAGTGACGAAACTTTTTTTCCGTCTCTAATTTAGAAATGGAACTTTTGTTGTCGTTAAATTTCGTCCCTAATTTCATTATCCGTTTCAATTCCGTCTCAATTCCGTCGTTAAATTTTGAAACGGAATATTCTGTCGCTAAAACTGTAATTTCTTGTAGTGAATCATGGTTATGGATGTAGTGGATTCTTATGCATGTTTTTTACGTGTCAGAATAACTAACGTGTTGACTAACTTTAACATCTATGACGAAGCTGAAATGGGATGAAACTGGTCTTGCTGCGCGTCGCGACTCTAGGTCTTCTGTGTCGCGACGCTCATACGATTAGATAGAAACATGGAGCATCTGCAAACTCGGTGTCGCGACCCTAGTCCATACACGTTGCGAAGCTGGCCTGATTCCAGGCCAATATTCAACTTTCCACTGCCAAATTCCAAAATGCAATACCAACACCCCACACTATGACCTTCACACAAGCATTTCTTTGAACTTTAACATCTATACATGTTATACCAGTAATCCACCATCAAAGTAACTCTTTAACCTTAATTTAACTCAATATATCACCCTATTCCCTACTGGTAGCATCTCCGAGTGGGACAAAGCATCTCAATGTGTATCACATACGCATAACCTTCAAGAGCTCACCTAGCACTCAGGAGGTAGGCAACAACAAGTAGGTCCGCTATAACATATTGAGTTTGTCTAACAAACTCAATCGTTTCCCTTAGCCAACATCATTCATAGTTTGTAGAACCTAAGTTATACATCAATATGACTCAGATGCGACATCAATATTGTTCTACAGCTACCGAGTTGTCCAATTATTTAGGGATCAAATCCAAAATACTACGCAGACAACCGCAAACACAACACTAATATCAAAACTTCTAATATATAATGTCACTATGCAACTTCATAAGTCAATACTCCATAAGTTACAACTAATTCTACTCATACAGTAGAATCATATGTAACACTCCCACTACATCTTTTCTAACTCTTTATGATGTAGATCGTCTAACGTCATAATTAGACTCAAAACTAATCTGACCCTAATGGTTACAGACTATATTCTTCATGAATAAGAAACTCGTTCTTAATATCTCAAAGATAACAAAGAACATGTTTCAAGACACATCATATGGTCTATAGTGTATCAAAATAGCCCGTAATAATTACGATTAAATTGATATCTTTAATCGCACATAATATAGTATTCATTATGCCATCATCCTATGATGCATAAGATTGACTAGATATTCTAATCAATTTCTCTTTCGATAAAAGAATCAACCTTTACGAAAGATGAATACTATATATAAAAGACACATTAATCGTCAAATAGTTATACTAACTGTCACACATATAGTCTTGATGTGTCCTTTATTAGATCATATCTAATGCACGACTAATGAGATTATCTCACAGGTCTCTTAGTTTTATATCAATCTCACTGCTTTCACGGAGAAAAGAAGACTTATGTAAATCTTTTACCTCACAAACATCTTATTATTACCTCAATAATGATAATGTCGTTAGGATATGTAACATCAGAAAGAAATTTGTACGCTCCCACTAACCCTACTATCACATATGTATTCTATATGCTTTGATAAAATCAGATAATCTGACTGGTATCAAAATTAGAGAAGAAATATTTCCGGAAAACTCATCTAAGTCTACAATAGGCTCTATAAATTAGTATATTAAACTGTAATTTTAGCAGAATACAAACTCCAGAGCCATTCCAGAACGGAACACCACTTTGCACTCTTAGCTAAAATACACAGTTTAATATCAACATTAACCAACATATCTTTAATTGTTCAATTAGTACAACTAAAGACAAGTTTCCTCAGAATCTACAATAGATTGCTGAGTATAATCTTTCTCATTGTCATACTATAAAGGTCAAACCTTTAATAAGCTCATTTTTCTTTTGCTGCGTAAACCATTTGCACATTTTCTAAACGATTCATAACGAAAGCTCAATCAAGTTTAAAACTTGATCATATTAAGCTATGAACGATCTTAGATCTATGATTTAATGCTAACTTCCGAAATCGATATCAAATATCACTCTCATTATAAGTTATATGATAACTTTATTTGATAAGAAAACAATAGAACCATTAAGTATCAAATACTTCGTAAATGATTCTGACATCCTATTGGACTTATATAGAAGATGTCTAAAGGTCTTTTCATCTTATTAGTTATGTAGTTCCATTTATAGTTTATCATTCTCACATTTGACTTCAATAAGTCAAGTCCTTTCTACAATTGTCAACATCCGATGTTACACACCAAGTAATCAAATAATTTTATTACTCGGGATCATAGGAAAGATATTCTATCAAATAGAATATAATATTCTATTAAATATAATAAATGATAAATTTTTACTTGCACCTCCAAGGCGCAAGTACTTTCAATTATATAACCATTATACAAAAGAAAGATTCAAATATTAAACTTTTCAAGATTCAAATTTTCTACTTATACATATCATAAATGTAACTATAGAAACTAATGGAACCTTAATAAAAAGGATGAATTAGAGTTACTGGAGCATATCCCCAATATTATTGAAACTAATTCGGTAACACTCAATATCAAACGAATCAAATCATATAAGATTCGATTACTCCCGCTAACCAATTCTATCATGATGGAATCGTAGAAGAATAATATTGAGTAAGAATCATATTCATTGAATAATCTTAGAAATAATTTCCATAAATTCATATGTTTGATCGTATCAAACATCATTGAACAATTCAAAGACTGGCGATGAATTTTAAAGATACATTTTCAAAACTTCAGATAGAATATCTTTGAACCAGTCAAAATATATTATTTCGCGTTTCATCAGAAACATGTAACTAAGTCATGACAACTCATAGACTAAGTTAGAAAGTAAAGAAAACTACCTTAAGCAATTTACAACTTATTAAACTACATACATCTAATATATTAGTTTAATAAATCTTGTGGTCCAATGACAATCATTGTTTAAATGAGATTTCATCACATTCCTGAATACAATATTCATTAAATGGATAAGGATATGTGGTGTGATCTCGTATCAGACCATCCTTTACCATATGGAATAAGCATCTAATACTTAAGTGATAAAATATGTTACAATTGTTTATAAAGAACAAGTAACTATCCAATAGTCGCAAGTTCTGATATCAAATATCAAAATAATCATTAAAAAATATTTTAAATAAATAGACGGAAGATCTGGTATCCAATACCTATAGTTGTTGTGTTGTGAGAATCGATATTTTCTACACACAACTATATACATCTCTTTTTGTTAGCTTTATAATTTACTTTCAACTATTCATAACAATTACAAATAATTAATTAGCAAATAGTGTTGGACACGTGATCTCTAAAGGTCACTAAAGCCAAGAAACGTCATTATCAAATAAACAAATACCTAATTGGGTTTTCTTAATTCCAGTCAAGAATATCGAGACATGAACTAATTCACGTCAATTATTATTGCACAATAAAGTATTCTCTCTAGAGAATTATATCCTAAAACAGATATTTATTTGGATTACCTATCGTGACTTAGTAACTAAGTCACTAACCATCTTGATTTTTCAAGAAAATCGGAACAACAGTTAGACTAATCTAATAATATCTTAGCCTACTCTTAATCTAGAACCTATTCTAGAAATCTGCAACCATAAGTGAAGTCAAATAATATATATAAAATATGCATGCAGTGGATAAAAATTTAATTATATCTACATAATAGAATAAGGAAAACATAATCATATATATAAAATATGCATGCAGTGGATAAAAATTTAATTCTATCTACATAATAGAATAAGGAAAACATAAGTGGCAATTTTTATAATATTACACACTGCCTTAGTTATGGATTTTTAACCCAGCAGTGCCTCGCACTACTTTACGTAATACCATAATCCCTGATGAAAAATGAGAATTGAATAATTAAATTGAATTCGATAGTGAGAAGTGGATTCCATAAATATATTTCGACTCACAACTTTGACACGTTCTCGCCTACGTATATTTACAGGTAGACAACTCATTGTCAATCATACTCAATGTGACTCCTGATTTTGGTCCTGACTGTTTCTCATTGTGACAGCTTTGGCACGTTCACAGGAGGCGTATCAAGGCTTTACTTGTCAATGACAAACTCAAGCTACTGATGTAGTCCTGATAACATTGGCACGTTCAGGAATACACTTTCACTTGAATTTGTCTTATATCAAATATATATCTGGTACGAATAAATTTCCATCGACTATATCCTTACAACTTTGGCATGTTCTCGAATATAGCCATAAAAATTTATTTATATCTGTATTGACAAGGTGAACCAAGAAACAAGTATTCATAGTACTAGTTAATATAATGCCTTATTTAATGGGGATTTTCCTAAATTGTCAAACAATCCAAAATTAATCAAATTAATTTCACATACATGTGCAAATAATAAAATTGGATTAAATATCACATAACAAGTATGAAACATGTAATGTATGTAGGATCATACTCGCTCTGATACCATTTTGCTGGGGTCAGGCGCAGCGGAAGCGTGTTTCTGGCGAAATCGTAACTTTAAAATTTTTAAACTTACGGAATAAATTGTTCAATATCCCATATGAATAATTCATTCATATTTCACCTAAACATATTATATCTGATATCAAATAATGACATAAATAATTTAGAAAACATCGTGAAACTTTTACGAAAATATTTTTCCGTAAAATAGCATAAAACATATTTTTGGTCAAACCAACCAACCAATACACATGGGGGCTGCCTAGATCAGCTCCAATATTACTTGGGCAGTCGTTACCCGGTAAGCTCGAAACTCACCCGGTAATGTCATTTTTCATCGTTTTCGTATATTTTCACTCCGAAATAATTTCTGGTAATTATTCTAATGCCCAATACACATCCAATAAATTTAAATAATATATTTTTCATCACCAAATTTCTAGAATTTTCAGATCTGATCTGGATGTAAAAAATATTCATTTTTCCATGCTTTAAATCAAATTTTCTCAACATTAATCATATTAATATTTATACCAATCAAAGCCACCACCAATGAAGAACTCAAGAACAATTCTAGGTATTATTAAAGTGGTCATAACACTCTAGAATGACAACAAGTCATCTAATGACCAAAAGTGTGAATGTTAACCATTAACAAGCTTACTTTAATTATCACACATCCATATATCCTTTTATCAAGCTTTCAAGAATCTAAACACAAAATCAAGAGAGTGAAAAATAAAACTTACATCATATGTTAAGCTAAGGAATCATATGAATAATTTCAAATTCAAAGAAATGAAGAAATTACCTTTGATTTCATGTTTTATTTTAAATTTTCCTTTACCCTTTTGTTTTTTCTCTTAACTCTCTAACTTTTGTATTCTTGAAATGCTTAACCTAATTTTGCAAATGAAAAATGAAACCCTTGTATATGTCCAACCCTTGGCCGAAAATGAGGGGGGGGGGGGAGATATTTTGCATTTTAACCAAATTAAAGAAGCAAAATTCATTTTTTAACATCTTTTCCATAAATGTAAATAAGTCAAACTTTTACACTATAATTATTTCCTAACATAAATATCACTTTAGATATTTATATTTTAATTATTTAATAATTAAATAATTACTTAAATATAAATATCTAAATATATATATATCATATTTACTTTAAATAATCAAAATATATATAATTATAATATATGTCAAATATCTTATTTCACAATTAATTAATGTGTATTTAATAAAATCATATATTAAATACAAATACACATTAATTAGGAAATGACCGAAAAGTCCCTATGCATGTATTTTTTCGTTCAACCGTTAAACGATTCGAATTAACTTATTTATTCCGATAAAGTATTATGAATAATTTATATTATTCATAACGCATTGTCCAAGTGCTCAACGAGTACACTTCATATTGTGACACTATCTAAGTTTAGGTTTATCCGTCACATAATCAAATTTCATGTCCATAATTTACCCACTCGTAAATTATGACGACCACAAATAATCTCGCTAAACTATGCAAGTCGAGGTCATTGCATACGTATAATCTCTCTGTCACAGGCTATCGATATTATATCGGGGATATAGATAGGAACATCAAATTCCTAAGGTATAATATAGTTGACTTACAAATTTACGATATCTAAATAACACTCGGAACTCGCTTCCGCATTTTACAATAACCATGAATTTACTAGATCGTAAACATGTGCAGGATACATATGCCATGTACACAAGACTGACGGATTCTATTTGATACTCACGGGATATCATGAGCATGAGTACACACCCAAGAGCAGACAGAGGTCTGATCTAAATAGATCGGTGACGTGACTGCCATCAAAGTGTGGAGTATGTCTCATATATCCACAATGGCATCTCAAGTCGAAGGACCACTATGCTACTCGACTCGAGAAGATTCCTATTGACATTGGTGTACCATATATTAGGAAATCTTTGGTGAGTCATTCAGTGTTTATCTAATAAAATACATACATGTCTATACGATTCTCTCTCGAATCATGGTTCATTGGGATAAACCATCAGACCTGTAACATCCCCGATCTGGGAGATGCTACCAGCAGGGGATAGCTGTACTAACCCCATTAGCCTCTGACTTCCCGACTTTATTCTAAGCCATTCAAATGCAATGTCATGCACGGAGACCATAACCCAACTTATCAATATAAACTACTTTTGCTTCTCATAACAGTATTCTCAAAATACTTTCTTTACATACATTAACATACACTCATAATGACTTATACTACACTAGTGTATATATGCAACTTTACTTTGACTCTGACTAGACTCTCTCATGCTAACTGATTTTGTGCTGGTGGAATCCATACCTAGTGATTGCATCAGTATCCATCCTTCTGAGCTCGTCCTCCGAGAAACCTGCAAAATACAAAGACTGCGGTGGGGGTTAGATCGTTATACGATCTAAGTGAGTGGACAAAAACTGAAAACTAATATGAAAACTTTTAGTTTCAAAACATAGATTTCAAAATATCTTTTACGTGTAAAACTCTGCTTCCGAAAGCTTTCTTAAAAAAAACCAAACTCTTCTTTTATCTGAAAATATTTTTCTGGAAAAGGTGTCTCTGATGCTCTACGTCCAGGAAAATGACCCAACTGGACGTGTCCGGAAATAACTCAATCGGGTATCTGAAATTGGTGGTGCCTGACACCCAGGAAAATGACTCAACTGGACGTCTCTGAAACTGCTGGTCTACGCCCAGGAAAATGACTCAACTGGGCGTCTCTGAAACTGGTGGTCTACGCCCAGGAAAATGACTCAACTGGACGTAGTCGCAAACTAGAACTGGGGGTACGGATCTATGCTACCACCCAAACTCTGAACTAGAGTCCAGGTACACGAACCTAAGCCGTCATCTTGGCTCTACATGTGCACATGTCCTATGTATCCGTCAATTCCAACTGTATCTCAAGTTACATATTGGGGGTGAGTTTTTCCCTCATGTCCCGAAAAATATGAAAACCATATTTTGAATCTTAAAACTATAAACAATGTTTCTAAAAACCATTTACTTTCTCAAAGCATAACTGTATATGAATAATAACTGAAAAAAATATTCTAACGCCCTAAAGCGTAAAATATAAGTCTGTTATCAAAACAATAAAAAGAAAATCAATTTAAAGAAAGAGTGTCCACTCACAGTGTTTGAGTCTGGCCAGCACTGGATCCTTGATCGAAGGAGAATGCGGTTCCTGTGGATAACCTATGATCGAAACTTAATTAAAATCAACGTAGTAAAACAACCTCGATACTTTTAATACTTAAAGATTCATCCGTATTATATACACAAGGCTTATGATGAACATAATTTGATATAGGACATGTGTATAAACTGACACGAGTCCCTAAGGGCGGTCTCTAATGCACTGGGGTAGAACTATGGTGTTTAAAACTGATTTGGTGAGGTTTTGGTCTCGTGTCGCGACGTAGGAAGGACTGCGCGTCGCAACGCGCGGTGTCCTGAATCTGGTCATCTTCTTCCTCTCGTGTCGCGACGCGCCCTACATTTCCAGGTTGCTAATTTCTTCTTCCAAGCTCATCCAAAACTTAATTCATCCAAATTCACCCCATATCAATACTTTCATACTACAAACCAAAACACAATATATCATCCTACACATCATTTAACATATATTAACCCTTAATTTATCAATCAAAATAACTTCTAATCACTTTTTTAAATTTTACCCAAAACCCACAAGTTGGGAATTATCAATGTTCCATGGTTTTAATGTAAAAAAAAAATTCATACTACCATCATCACTACTAAGCTAATCAATCTACTTAAATCATCAAAACTTAAAAGCTCCAAAAATTAGAAAATGGGTCAAATTACTTTACCTCATTTCTCTTGATTTTTTCTTCATCTTCAAGACTTCATACTAATTCTTCTCCCTTGGTTTATGTTTTCTCTTTCTTCTCCCTTTCTTCGTCTTCTTCTTCTTTTCTCTTTTCCTTCTTCTCCTCCTTCTTATTCTTCTCTTCTTTTCTTCTTCTTCTCTCCCTCTCTTATTCTTCATGTTCTTTTTCCTTTCAAAATTTTTGGGTTTTGTGAATAGTAAGCCCTTTATATAGGGGGACTTAAATGATATAAGGAAGAGTGTAGAAGGGTGTAGAAAAGTGGAGAAGTTTTGACATTTTATCATTTGGGTCCGAAATCACTATTCATTCGAATTTTGACTTGCGTTTTTGACCTAGTTCTGCTCCGATTTTGGAAAAATATTTAACTTGAAAGTTGTAGGTCTTGATCTCCGCTTGCCTATGGTATAAAATTCATAAAAATCGGAGTTCATACGAAAACGTTATGCCCCAAATACTATGGACGGTCCAAAGGAAACACGGTGCAGTCTCGACCTGGGACTTCAAGAAATTTACCGATCGTCTCCAAAGTCGTTCCATGAGAGTATTTGAGTCCAATCATAGTTTATTTTACGTGCCTTCGTCCCGTACTTAATAGTATCACTGTAGGCAGTAGTAAAAACTACCGGTCGTTATAAATTCTTCCCCCTTAAATAGGATTCGTCCTCGAATATTTTCTGGTGTCTGGCTCGTGATCTACCAAGTTTCAAGAATATCTAGAGATTCTACTATACTTATCTTCTTGTCTCTAGCCTCTGCTGGTTACTTGATCTTCTTCTTTTTCCATTTTCCGAGTCCTCATTCTGTAATACTTCTGCTGAGTATCTTTGACTATTATCTTTTTTATCCTTTCGCTGCACCCCATACTCCTTATTTCCAAGATTTCTTTCTTCTAGGACTTTACTTATGCTCAAAAATTTCTTAATTGATTAGATTTTTAGTGGCTGATACTTTAACTCTTACTAAAGATTCTTCCTGTATTTTGCTTTCAAAGGCCATTACTCACATTCTTACCAATATTCCGCTGTTCGAGGATACATTTCTATGACAATCTCAGCTTCACACTAACTTATTTCTTTGTTTCCATACTATGATACGAATCTGCCAAACCATCCATATCAGCAACTAAAATCATCCCAAACCTGCAGTGGCTTGATTATCCTAGATTAGGGTTGAGTACCTTATATAATTACTTAACCAAAACCTTCCTTGTTATAACTTACTATATCCTTTTACCTATTATGTATTCTTTCCTACCGCTGTTGCATCTTCACAGTTCCACTCTATCTCTAAACTTTTTCTTAGTACTCTTTTCATCATTCACTTCATTCTATCATCTACTAAAAACTTTCCTGGTCTATGTTTCTGTCTTTTTACCTGAGGAATATCTTTTTTCTTTATGTACCTATCATTTCTTCATACCTTGTTTTCTTGAAAATATCGGTTATCACTTGACTACTACCTTATTTTGGTACTGTCATAACCTAACAACTTCCTTTCTGACTCTCAATAGCTTCACTGGTTCATTTTTGGACTACATCTGTAAGTTTCATCTTTTTGATCTTTCTTTACTATTCTTTTATATCAACTCGTATTTTATACTCGATTTCATACTAGAATATATTCTCTTTATTGATTCCCATTATGTGGTAAACTTATTTTCTCGGTTCTACATCATACTACACCTCTGTTAATACTTACTTAGTATGTCCTTTCCTGTTTGTTGTTGTGCCTTGACAATTTCACTTTTCAATACTTATATCAGCTAACCTTTTATTTACCATTCTTCTTCGTTCTATAACTGAATCTGCTATGGGTCATATCTCTGTTTCCTTACTCAAAGGATATTTGTTCTCATATGTCCTCGGTTATTCTTAACGTTGTCCTTTATATTCTTATTGTATGCTTAACTAGTACCTCTTCTTTTGTTACTTTATCTAATAGCTTCTCTTTAAATCTCTTACTTAGGCTATCTCTTCCTTTCTTTTTATTCTGATTTGTTGTTGTTGTTAAGAGTCGTATGATTCGATCATCTATCAATGCACTTATACTTGCTTCCGGAGTATCTCAAGGTTACGCTTCGGGTCCATCCTTGTTCTGGTATCGATCGAGGGTTGGTAGGGTGGGAACTAGTCTTGAGGCCCTTCTGTTACGGTGTCTCAAAGACGCATACTTTTGCCTAAGACTTTCGTGTATATCTGTATGGTATCTCTTTCTACATTGGGTACTACCGCTAAAACTTTTCTAACTTACCTTTTCTAACTTTACTCCTGGTCCTTTTCATTAATTAATCACTTTACATCCCATACAAGTCCTTCTAGAAGCACTTCCTAACAAGTTCCTTATATTGTCTCTTTACCCTTTCTATCGCTTAATTCCCTGCAGATACTAAGTTCTTTCTCTGGGTAATACTATAATCCTCTTTATTATCTTTCCTTAGGTACTCATTCTACTACGAAGGTTCCTTCTTAATCTTAGTTCCTCGACTCCTTATTCCTTTACTCTCTTGAAAACTCTATTTTCTTCAACTACTAAGGTCATCTTTTACTAAATCTTTGGTCCATACACTACACTCTTCATAAAATCCTTATTCTTCTTAATACCATGAGGTTCTTTATAAGTTACTCACTATATTCCTACGAATCATTCTCCATGATCTTTTATACTTCTAATTTCTTTACTTCCTTGAGGGTTATTGGTTTCTATGAAGGTTTCCTGCACTTATCTCAACTTATTGTAATGTTGAACTTTCTTTTCTCATGTTTCTTTTCTATGATTATTTGGATTCATCGACTTAGTTGTCGAGCCATCTCATGATTTGTCTAATCTATCATTTGCTCTCCTTCACTAGTTCTTTTTCTTTACTAGGCTCTGAGATTCCACAACTATAATAAATTCTTCACTTTATTGTTTTCTCGTTATGTTATCTTTGCACTCAAATTCACTGAATTTCCTTGTTACTCCTCACGTTTCTCATGCCATAAGCATATCTTATTTCCTTACTCTACTCCTTGGTACTAATACTAACTGTGGGTCATTCCTCTATTCGTTTCTTAGATCTCAACTTCATGTCCTTTACTATAAACCTTGATTTGATTACTTTATTTTATTGTCCATACTGGTACTCTTATCACTTCTTAAACATCTCCAACTTTATGGGTCTATTCTTATATTCTTCTATGGATCTCTTCTGACTCGGGCTTTTCTGTGGGTTCTACGACATTTGATCTATTTGTGAACTCCTACTAGTCTAACAAGCCTCACTTTGAATTACCTTAATCTTTGCGCTTATATCCTCGAAATTTCCTTGATCCTTCTTCTAGGTGGTCTGCCTCTCAAGGTCCTTTCTTTTCTCGAAATAAACTCCCGTTGGTTTTCTTACGGTCGCCTATACTCATGCTGGTAGGAACTGCTTGTATCTCATTGGTCATTTTCTTTATATCTCGGGGAGCTTCTTCTTATTTGTTATAGCACTTTATGTTATGATGGAGTCTATTGCTCATGTAGAATGGGTATGAGATAGACTCTGTCATGATAACTTTAACTGGTATCTCGAAGGAGTGAGGATCTGGGTAGGTCGGGGGCTTTATCTATCAGAATCCTTGACTAGGGAAACTAACTGTTGTTTCTATCATCATTCATCTTGTTTGCCTACAGGCCTAGGTTCGGGAAATCTGAAATCTCTATATTTCTATGGCATTACATATCCATTAGAAGGCTCCACAATCGACCTTGACTTTCTTACTTCTTCTATCTTACAACGGTATTTGGTTATTCAAGGAACTTGCTACCTATACAAGATGGTTTTAGAGATATTGGATCGACTTGGAGGAATTCTTCTGAGGAAGAAGGGTATCTTGCTTGAGGGAAAGAACCTTTTCTTAGATCTACTCAGCTTTTATTATGGTATAGTCTTACTATACTAATCTTTACTACCAGTTCGGGTATTATCCTTTATTACTTAGCTCCACGTTTCTGATTCTTATCACTATAGATTTCGGCATTTCTTATATATATGTTCATGTTCCTCAATCTCTATTTGCTTTTGATTACTTTGGTATCTATGTTTTGTCTTTTACTTTTCTTTCTTTTTCTATTTTTCCTTGGTGGGTACTTATGGAACTTTGTTACCTATATGAAGTATTTAAAGATAATTAGTTCGGTTTGGAGGAGTGTTCTGAGAAGGGAAGAGATCTTGCTTTTAGGCGCTCTATTACTTTCTCGGACTTTTCTGTTCTCCTGTATATTCTTGGGTGCATATCCTCAAATTCTCTCTGCCTTATTCCATTTCCTTACTACTCTTTATCTCTGGCTACCTACACTTTTATGCATCCCTTTATGCTTTCTTATAGCTTCATTTTCTCACTTCCTTATTAACTTTTCTTAAAATCCTACTGTCTGTTTCCATAACATGTTTATTCTTCTGGTACTAGATCAGTATAACTACAAGAAGATTTCTTAACTGGTATCTAGAGTGAAATTGTTCTTGCAAGGAATGCTATTTGAATGATCTAAGAAGGTTTACTAACCTGTCTATGGAGCTTTGAGGACGTACTCGAGGATCGAATACTGGAGAGGTAGTGCCTCATATACGGGTATCCCGGACATACTGCGTATACAAGACCCTAACACTCTACCCACTGCAGTCACTGACTCCATAGACCATGCTCTGATACCATCTTTGTAACATGCCCGATCTGGGAGATGTTACCGGCATGGGATAGCTGTACTAACCTCATTAGCCTCTGACTTCCCGACTGTATTCTAAGCCATTCAAATGCAATGTCATGCACATAGACCATAACCCAACTTATCAATATAAACTACTTTTACTTCTCATAACAGTATTCTCAAAATACTTTCTTTACATACATTAACAAACACTCATAATGACTTATACTACACTAGTGTATACATGCAACTTTACTTTGACTCTGACTGGACTCTCTCATGCTAACTGACTCTGTGCTGGTGGACTCCATACCCAGTGACTGCATCAGTATCCGTCCTCCTGAGCTCGTCCTCTGAGAAACCTGCAAGATACAAAGATTGAGGTGGGGGTTAGATCGCTATACGATCTAAGTGAGTGGACAAAAATTGAAAACTAATATGAAAACTTTTAGTTTCAAAACTTAGATTTCAAAACACCTTTTACGTGTAAAACTCTGCTTCTGAAAGCTTTCTTAAAAAAAAAAACCATACTATTCTTTTATCTGAAAACATTTTTTTCTAAAAGCTACTGGAAAAGGTGTCTCTGATGCTCTACGTCCAGGAAAATGACTCAACTGGACGTGTCCGGAAATAACTCAACCGGGTATTTGAAACTAGTGGTGCCTGACGACCAGGAAAACGACTCAGATGGGCGTCTCGGAAATTGCTAGTCTACGCCCAGGAAAACGACTCAATTGGGCGTCTCTGAAACTAGTGGTCTACACCCAGGAAAACGACTCAACTGGACGTAGCCACAAACTAGAACTGGGGGTGCAAATCTATGCTACCACCCAAGCTCTGAACTAAAGTCCAGGTACACGAACCTAAGCCGTCATCCTGGCTCTACATGTGCACATGTCCTCTGTATCCGTCAATTCCAACTATATCTCAAGTTACATACTGGGGTGAGTTTTTCCCTCATGCCCCGAAAAACATGAAAACCATATTTTGAATCTTAAAACTGTAAAAAACTTTTCTAAAAATCATTTACTTTCTCAAAGCATAACTGTATATGAATAATAACTGAAAAAAAAATCTTCTAACGCCCTAAAGCGTAAAATATAAGTCTGTTATCAAAACAATAAAAAGAAAATCAATTTAAAGAAAGAGTGTCCACTCACAATGTTTGAGTCTGGTTGGCACTGGATCCTTGATCGAAGGAGAATGTGGTTCCTGTGGATAACCTATGATCGGAACTTAATTAGAACCAACGTAGTAAAACAACCTCGATACTTTTAATACTTAAAAATTCATCCGTATTATATACACAAGGCTTATGATGAACATAATTTGATATAGGACATGTGTATAAACTGATACGAGTCCCTAAGGGCGGCCTCTAACGCGCTGGGGTAGAACTAGGGTGTTTAAAACTGATTTGGTGAGGTTCTGGTCTCGCATCGCGACGCATGAAGGACTGCGCGTTGCAACGCGTGGTGTCCAGAATCTGGTCATCTTCTTCCTCTCGCGTCGCGATGCGCAATCCTTCTTGCGTCGCGACGCGCCCTGCGTTTCCAGGTTACTGATTTCTTCTTCCAAGCTCATCCAAAACTTAATTCATCCAAATTCATCCCATATAAATACTTTCATACTACAAACCAAAACACAATATATCATCCTACACATCATTTACAATATATTAAACCTTAATTTATCAATCAAAATAACTTCTAATCACTTTTTTAAATTTTACCCAAAATCCACAAGTTGGGAATTATCAATGTTCCATGGTTTAATGTGAAAAAAATTTATACAACCGTCATCACTACTAAGCTAATCAATCTACTTAAATCATCAAAACTTAAAAGCTCCAAAAATTAGAAAATGGGTTAAATTACTTTACCTCATTTCTCTTGATTTTTTCTTCATCTTCAAGACTTCATACTAATTCTTCTCCATTGGTTTATCTTTTCTCATTCTTCTCCATTTCTTCTTCTTCTTTTCTCTTTTCCTTCTTCTCCTCCTTCTTCTTCTCTTCTTTTCTTCTTCTCTCCCTCTCTTCTTTTTCACGTTCTTTTTCCTTTCAAAATTTGTGGATTTTGTGAATAGTAAGCCCTTTATATAAGGGGACTTAAATGATATAAGGAAGAGTGTAGAAGGGTGTAGACAAGTGGAGAAGTTTTGACATTTTATCATTTGGGTCCGAAATCACTATTCATTCGAATTTTGACTTGCTTTTTTTGCCCTGTTCTGCTCCGATTTTGGAAATATATTTAACGCAGAAGTTGTAGATTTTGATCTCAGATTTCCGATGGTGTAAAATTTATAAGAATCAGAGTTCATACAAAAAAGTTATGCCCCAAATACTATAGGCGGTCCAAAGGAAACACGGTACAGTCTCGACCTGGGACTTCAAGAAATTTACCGATCGTCTCCAAAGTCGTTCCATGAGCGTATTTGAGTCCAATCATAGTTTATTTTACGTGCCTTCGTCCCGTACTTAATAGTATCACTGTAGGCAGTAGTAAGAACTACCGGTCATTACAAGACCAAGTTTCGATATACGACATGTACTGGTCTCAGTGGATTTTATTAACCAACCAGTGTTAGTAAATCTTGATCAGGAACTTTATTTGAGAATATACAACTTATAGTGATACTTCCCAATGTCAATAACAAACTACATTGTTACTGCACACTACATTGTAAATCCTGAGGTCTTTGTCTAATATATACATATCACTAAATCAGATTTAGTTTCAATCTAATCAATATTAGATCGAATACGTATATAAAAACAAGAGGTATAACCATAAATAAGTAATATTATGGAAAAAATTATTCGTATTCATGAATCGGACATAAATACGATCCGGATTGGTGCTCTGAGCACCAACTCTAACATTAACAACATAAACTAATCGTAAAAATGCGGCAAAGATTTTACGAAAACTTTTTCGAATAAATACTATGAAAAAAGGGTAACGAGTCAACCGACTACCGATCCGGGTCGAACCGATCACTTGGGAAGTAACCGATCAACTCTTAGATAATTCAAACAGTGAACAATTCACTGTTTGGACAGCCTTCACATGGTAAGCCTGTTTCTTGTATAATTTTATCGTTTTCTTGAATTTTCGACTCGGAATTTTTTACGGTATTTATTCAACACCCAATACACATCCTGTAACATCCCACATGATGTCAGGATACTATCAAAAGGAGACATGAAAACCCATCTCCATAAGCCTCTGATGCTACTAAAATTTCGGTATGACCTCTGCTAAAAATCATGCAACATGGATCAAAATTTTCTAAATCATTTTATCTGAAAACCTTCTAAGTCACATAAAACTTTCTAAATCATTTTATCTGAAAATTTTAAAAGTCAATGTAATACCTTGCTGATTAGGGGCGTTACTGTTGGATAATATGACCCATAGCGTCACTATTTGTACATATCATGGTGTTGTTGTACAAATTAACTATGTGACAAGGAAATTGCACTCTCATCGTTTGTGATTAGATCACCATAGATATATAAATGAAGAGAGGTCCATATGATTAGTTCCTGGATTGAGAATGCTATGAGACAGTATCAGTCCTCGAAGGATTAATCATTAAATATCCCTAGCCGGAGTATTATCGAGACAGGACATCGATAATGCGGAATAGGCTAGTATTGCACTTGTGCGCGTTGTGAGGGCACAACGACATAGTTCTCATATATTTAAGTATTGGATACTTATGCAAGTGCGATAGGAGGTTGTGTTTCACCGATGGTACGGGAAACAGCTTCGCTCTGGATAGACCCCTCGGAATCCCATTGGTATTATGACTATGTGTCTATAGGAGTCCGACATCAGGGTAGGTGTATTTGGTCTTAACCTGAGACTTGCACCGCTAATGCTTACGACAATCAATATACTTTAGTTGAGGTCGCCTAGGACTCTAACCGGTTCTGTGTACGCCAACTGCTGGGAATATTGAGAATCGTAGAGTATTGGGTGTGATGTCAAGACGGAAGTATCACTTCAGTCATAGTGGAGATGATGTCACGCAGGATACGGTATTAGTTCTCTTAAGTGTTGCGCAACCATCAGGATATTATGACTAGGTCATACATATCCGATTATAGAGACTAGTTACCAGACATCCGACATGTGCTTCGGACGGGGCAGACATTTATCCAGCCCCAGCCCTAGCACGTGACTATCCGATACTGGGCCGATATACACAATACTTGGTATACTATGCTTGATACAGATCTTAAATATTCTTAGATGGATATGTCCGGAGAATTGGGTATACTTGGTGCTTTGCTAGGAGTCGACCTTGTCTCGTAAATCGGTAGAACGTAGTACTTGGTACGTACGTGATTCGGATACTCCGACGACCGTATTTACTGCCAACTTATCCGGGGATCTCATGGGTCGCTTCCTGATAATCCATCGATGACGCATAACTCGCACTCTTAAATAATCTGGGATTATATAGAAGAGAGAGAAAATTAATCTGGGATTAATTACAGAGATATTTTATCTAGGATAAAATATCGTCTAGAGAGAGATAACGATTAATTTGAAATTAATCGGTAAATTAATATATTCGATATATTAAACGAAATTAGATTTCGATGCGGAATTAAAATTAGATTTTAATTCGGGCGAACGAATTAATTTAGAATTAATTCGTTGGTGACGTGAATAGTGAATTCGCTAAGTGTAATCATTTAATTACGACGCAACGGAAAAATCGTTAATTTAGAATTAGCGAACCCGAGCCCGAGTGTGATTGCGAGCGTATTCGTATTTCGAATTCGAGTCCGGCGACGCAAGTCACATCAAGCGTCAAATCAAATGTCACTTTGAGTGATGTGATTGATTGATTGATAGACACACATCAAGTCACTTTAATAAAGTGAAATGAATAGTGATTTGAGTTGTTAGAATAGTGTTTGGAGGGAAAAAGCATTTACTTTTGGTTTTAATTAATCAATTGTAATTGTTTTAATATATTTTTTCATTGAAAATATATATAAAGCCATTTTTGGAAAATGCTTTAACCAACCAACACACAATTTCTTCTCTCTCATTTTTCCTCTTCTTCTAGTCACGCCCAAAACTGTTTTTTCTTCACTGGTTTTGAACCAGAAATGGCGTGAATAAAGGGAAGCATAGAGTGGTTTTTCATGGTGAAAATACAAGTGCTAGCACACTTACGAGACTTGCGAAGGTGGTATGGAGGTTCACCCATGAGCCGGGATCCGTTTGACGAAGCTTGGAGCTCCGTTTCTTAGCTCAAAATTCTGATTTGGAGGGCAGTGGACTGGTTGCAGTGGGCGACCTTGGCAGTGAGCAAAATGGCTTCATTCGTCTTCAAATCGTCTCAACCGATCGATGTGAGTATTCCGCTACCTCCGTTCATGTGTTCACACATGTATTTCATGTCTTGTTTGATCTTGGGACCTAGAAATGAACCTAACAATGGCATCAAGAGCTATAGGTTCAAGCATGAAATTTTTAGGGCTAAAATTTGGGTAAACTTGTTTTGAGCATGATTTGATTGAATTGAATGTTTGAGTATGCTTATAACATGTTTAATTAAGGATTGATTGGATCAATTTAATGAAATAATGATTGGATCAATTTTCCCCAATTGATGGACCTTGGCCGAATGGTATAAGGCATTTGGAGATTTGGAATTTTTTGATTTTTGATTCATTGGATGAGTTAGAATCATGTAGGATGATGTTAATTTGAAATTAATTGGATTGAATTTTGAATTGAACAAAATCCCGAATTTGCTTATGTTGGCCGAATTCAATAATGCCCTTTAATGTCTTGGATTTTTGATTTTGATAATTGGATGTATTGGAAATCATTCGGGAAGTTAATTAGATGTCGATTGTGGAATTAATTGGATTAAATTCAAATCGGACAAAAATTACTCCCTTGGCCGAGACTTTAAGCATGGTTAATGGGTTTGATTTTTCATTAATGTGTTGGACATGTAATAATGATGTAAAGCATGATTAATTGGACTAATTTGATGTTTAGGAAATATTGATTTATGTGATTAATCATGATATACACTTTAGGTAATTAAATTGGAAATTTGGAATTTGATAATTTAATTATTTGGGCCTTTAAATTGGATTTGGGCTTATTATGTTGTAAATGGGCTTATTGGGCTTTGTTGTACAAAGTTGGATTTGGGCAAATTGGATTGGATCCAATTGGGCCCAAAACCACTTCCGTTAAGCCCAAATGCGACTTAATAAACCTTTAAAGTTTAAATTGTTTAATGGGCTAAGGGCCAAGATTGATTTGGCTTATGGGGTAAATCCCGGATTGGATTTTGGTTATTCGGTTTGACCCGAGTTGACCAAAAGACCACGCCTTAAGAAATCAATTAAAAGCCCATTGGACTTTAATTGAATTGACGTTGGACGTTAATCAGTCTTTGAGACGCGTTACGATTAAATTTGGAATTTAAGTCGTAAAAGGTTTATTAATAAAGTGTAATGTTTAATTTGGAATTGAATAGTGAATTAGTATTAAATACATGTTAAATTTGATTTAATGATGTAGTTTAATTTAATTCATGAATTCGTACTTTGAGTACTTATTCGCAAAAACGAGTTTGACTCGAGCAAAATCAAATCGTTGTTTGAACATTGGATGATCACATAATTATCAGATTAATTAATTTGATTAGATTGATTGATAGCATGCTTATGTGTGAATACGTGGTTGTGATGAATGAATAATGTATATCGGATGGATATTAGTCGGGTGGGGCAATTTTGGAAATTGTTGTAATAAATTCGATTTATTAAATTGGACCTGCGTGTCCAGCCTTATCACCTCTATTCTCTTTGTATTCTCTTCTCACCTATTCCCCTCAATGTAAATGAGGTTTCTTTAGAAGTGTAGTGTAACGGGTAGAAGTAGTACAAGTGCTAGCTTGAGTGAGAAAGGGAGAGATTTGATCTAGGATCAATGTAAAGTATCCATCCGCATATCATTATTATTTTATTTCATACTCGCTTTATTATGTGTTTAGAATGCATGTTTAAGGGTGTATGAAGATGAGACCTTAACAAAGATAATTAAATTGGTAGCCAATTTGCACGCGAAAAGCCCTCATCAAATATCATGCGTCTTTTCCTTCCATTGAGTGATTCTTGCTCAAGATCCTAGATTGGCATGGGTTGTTGGCCAAAGTCAAGCCCTTGTCCGTCGAAGATGTGTTTGAATCACGAGGCTTTGTTCCATATTGGTGTCTTGTCCAAGTTGTGGTTTGTTGGCCAAAGTCAAGACCACTTCTTGTCCATCGACATTGATTACGAAGCTTCCATGGTCAATGGGTCCGCGCTTGACTGAGATCATTAGGTTTGTTGTGCCAAAGCCAAGGCCTAGTTGATTCAGAGGAAAAAGGTTAGGGTATATATTGGATATATAGGCATATATAAGATATATGTTTCGGACTTGGATGTCCACCTACTGGATCTAGGAGTTGGATGAGATCCAATTGATCTTCGAGATCTACCTAGTTAATTATCATACAATTTGTTGGCCAAAGTCAAGATTGTGTGATATTTAACGGGATCCTAGCCCACTAGGAAACATGGTTTCCCGAGTACTCGACAGAGGGTTAGAGGCTCGACGAAAAATAGTGGGAGGCAAGAATTGAATTTGCAATGTTCGTTCAATTACTCGCCAAACGCGCTCATTTAAATTATTACTCGTCATATATATTAAAAATATTAAGTTGGACTAATATTTAATGTTGTTTTTAATAAACAGTTGGACTGTATTATAGTTGATTATATATAATTGGATTATATTAATCAATATATTTGAATTAATTAATTTCAGTTTACAGTTGATTTTATAATTGGATTATAGTAATCAATGTAATTGAGGTTAATTAATTTGGATTATATTTGATTATATAGTTGGACTATTATAATCATTATAATATATAGTACCACTAATCATTGATTAAATAGTTGGACTATTGAATTAAGAATGAATTGAAAAGTTGGATATTTAAAATATAATCTGGGATTAAAATATTTTAAATGATTTAATTTTCAAATTGGGAATAAATAATAGGTTACTTTATTTGATAAAATAACTTATTATACCTTAAGCCCAAATTAAGCAAAATAAGTAGAGCATAAAATCTTTGGAGATTTATGTGATGATGACTTTAGTGCTTAATTTAATATACTTGTCATAAATCTAATTTTAGATTTAAGAAGTATTAAAATTGCAATTAATAATTCTTGGAGAATAATGACTAATCTCAAGGAGATAAAGTCAAACTTTGCAATTAGGCTAGTAGCGCAGGCGCACCTTACTTCAATATTCTAGAAACCCAGGCTTGGCCAAAGGCTTCTGAAATATTTGAAAGGCAAAGGCAAAATCATTATAATCTTCTGGGAAGATAAATGAGATATCCCAAAGTGACTGTCGTTTGGATATGGTAGACACGAAGGAATTAAAGAAAGGGCAAGGCTCTGACTTTAAGAATGTGTTTGTCAAAATTATGTCCATTACTAGTATTGAAATTGGATTTTAAATACTTAGTGTGGTACATAAAATATATGTATTGATGTTCAGAATCCGCTATGAGCTGGATACTGACTTCAAGCTGAGATTGCTCTACGAATCGGAAACGGGATGAAAGTCGTTGTTTCGACCAGATACCGAAGTTTAGGAACTACCCTTCGGGTGTGTACTTGAATTAGGAACTGTTATAATGTAACTAGTTTGACTAGAGACATTATCTCTATATCATATCAGTGTTTAATCCATTGTGGATAAACTTTTATATTCTAGAACACTAAAGTGTTTCATTATATAAAGATGATACTGAGATAAACACATTAGATGTGAATGACAGAATTTATATTTTGAATATAATGAAAATCTCAAACATATAAAATGACAAATAAATAGCTCAAATTGATTTGATCAATAGAGACTTATTTGTGGCATTGTTGTCTGGGACACAATTAAACAAGACTCGTATATCCACACTTTTGAAGAGTGGGTACTAGGACTGATTTGACTATTCAAATAAAGTCTACGAATCTAGTTTATTAGGTAAAGTACCTAAAACACTATTTACTTGGTAATAGTGAAAGTGCCACCGATCTGTTAGCCCTATTCATGGTGAAGTAAGTGGGCCCATATCTAGCTAGGCTAGATGTGAACATGAATATTTCGTGACCTTAACGGATGTGGCATCACGTTATGGTTATGTGTTTCTTTTGAAGAACACAAATCGGAAACTTTTAGAGTTTCGACACGAAATAGATAAACAGATCGGGTATAGTATTATACCGTCACGGTAAGACCGTAATGAAAATACTTAAGCATTAAGTTTCATACGTACATGAAAGAGTACGGTATTCTTTCAGATGAGGACTCCTCCCGAGACACGTCAGTTTGACGGTGTGTCCGAACTAAAAACTGAATTTTGTTGGACAAGATAAGGTTAAATTATG
This sequence comes from Zanthoxylum bungeanum, assembly GCA_019454045.1. Lineage (NCBI taxonomy): Eukaryota > Viridiplantae > Streptophyta > Magnoliopsida > Sapindales > Rutaceae > Zanthoxylum > Zanthoxylum bungeanum. The sequence continues at coordinate 50,222 of SKCR01009133.1, forward strand.
AGTCGCTCTGAGCTATCATTTCCTTCAACAGGATATGTATTAACAGTGCAAAACTTATTTAGAATAAGGTTCCATGAAAATCTGTTTGACATATATCATATATAGGATATGAACAGGAAAGAAACAGGGTTTCTCATTCCTAATAATTTGGGTATGCCAGGCATAACGTTTGGATGATACCAAACTAGAACCTAAATTGGATAAGTGCCAAATTGGTTATCCTAAAGGAAACCATAAGTATAGTACTTATAAATCTCACATGAGAACAATATGATTGTTGCTCACCATGCGGTTTTCCTAAAAGGAATACCGATATGCAGTGGTCAGTGGGAGGATGGTGATACTCGATGAAAATTGGAGTAATACTGTTCGAGGCACGAAATCCTTAATGGAACACATATAGTTCATCAATGATGAATTTATACCATTAATCTTCAAATACACAAGAACCGGGTAGATCGGAGAGAGTCAGAAAACAACCTAGGGTATGGGTTTCTGATCTCACCTCATGAAGATGTCAATCTTATGGAGGTATACCATCCGACTACATTTTGAGGAAGTGATACAAGGTATCGACTCCTTATTATGGCAAAGTGCCATGAGTCCGAAATGGATTCCATGTATAACAACTATGTTTGGATACTAGTTGTTGTACCGCAAGGCATTGTGCCTATTGGTACCGTAAACATCTTCAAGGAAGACATATATGGATGGCAACATACCAACGTACAAAGCTAGGCTTGTGACTGAAAGGTATCGTTATCAACATTGTGTTAATAATGGTTCAACCTTTTACCTGTTGCCATGGTAAATCCATTTTGAAGATGCTTGTTGATAACTGCATATTTCATTTATGAAATGTGTCAGTTGTAGATCAAAATCGCTTTCCTGAAAAGGAAACCTCTTGGAGGATTCTTACAACATCCTGACGATTTTGTATAACCGACAAACAAGGTTTGCGGGTTATTCGATCCATGTTTGGATTGAAGCAAGCATAAGGTTCTTGGAACTGACGTTTTGATGTAATCATAATGGTTTATGATTTAATTCAAAACGAAATGATTCTTGTGTATATAAGGAGGTTAGTGGGAGCGCACTGACAGTGAAATTCCCAATAAAGCAATTGGTGAAAGCTTGGCTTTCATAGATATTCTTTCATAGAAATTCTCCGTAGAATTCTTGGGAGTAACAACCTTTATTCAAGGAATAAAGATCTACTGGGCTAGATTTGGAGTTGTTAACACTCTCTGAGAAATTGTACATTGAATAATGTACGTAACCTGGTGTCTCATATACTTTGAGCATATGGAGTCACAATCAGGATAATCCAAGTGATAGTCACTGGATTGAAGTTAAGAACATCTGTTAGTATCTTAGAGAACTAAAGATGCTGTCTTAAATTATGGAGTAGGAGAACTTGAAGTGACTAAGATCACTGCTGTAAGTTTCCAAACCAGTAAATACATCGGTACTATAAAGTTTGAATAACGGGACAGTGAGCTGTAAATATTCCGAGCAAGATAACTGTTGCCGAATAAACAACAAATGCGGATTATTGCTGCAGCTGAGGCAGCAATGGAAGCCATTTGGATCGATAATAAATCTAATTAGATTAGATATAGTTCTGTTAGCGGCTGAGCTAGGCGTCAGCACAGGCTAAAGAATTAATGGTCTCATCGACGATCCAGATATATACTTCGATATTCATCTGATTCGTTCGGATCATACATCATGGCGATGTGATGATCGTGTAAATCGCGTCAGACGATAATCATGCAAATCCGCTGACGAAAATCTTTTCTCAGCAATTTGAGCGAACCATACATAGTTCGGGTGTTAGACACTCGAGTGACTGGCTATGTTCCAAGTGGGAGATTGTTGGATAATATTACCCATAGCGTCACTATTTGTACATATCATGGTGTTGTTGTACAAATTAACTATGTGACAAGGAAATTGCACTCTCATCGTTTGTGATTAGATCACCATAGATATATAAATGAAGAGAGGTCCATATGATTAGTTCCTGGATTGAGAATGATATGAGACAGTATCAGTCCTCGAAGGATTTATCATTAAATATCCCTAGCCGGAGTATTATCGAGACAGGACATCGATAATGCGGAATAGGCTAGTATTGCACTTGTGCACATTGTGAGGGCACAACGGCATAGTTCTCATATATTTAAGTATTGGATACTTATGCAAGTGCGATAGGAGGTTGTGCTTCACCGATGGTACGGGAAACAGCTTCGCTCTGGATAGACCCCTCGGAATCCCATTGGTATTATGACTATGTGTCTATGGGAGTCCGACATCAGGGTAGGTGTATTTGGTCTTAACCTGAGACTTGCACCGCTAATGCTTACGACAATCAATATACTTTAGTTGAGGTCGTCTAGGACTCTAACCGGTTCTGTGTACGCCAACTGCTGGGTATATTGAGAATCGTAGAGTATTGGGTGTGATGTCAAGACGGAAGTATCACTTCAGTCATAGTGGAGATGATGTCACGCATGATACGGTATTAGTTCTCTTACCATCAGGATATTATGACTGGGTCATACATATCCGATTATAAAGACTAGTTACCAGACATCCAACATGTGCTTTGGACGGGGCAGACATTTATCCAGCCCCAGCCCTAGCACGTGACTATCCGATACTGGGCCGATATACACAATACTTGGTATACTACGCTTGATACAGATCTTAAATATTCTTAGATGGATATGTCCGGAGAATTGGGTAGACTTGGTGCTTTGCTAGGAGTCGACCTTGTCTCGTAAATCGGTAGAACGTAGTACTTGGTACGTACGTGATTCAGATACTCCGACGAAAATACTGCCAACTTATCCGGGGATCTCATGGGTCGCTTCCTGATAATCCATCGATGACGCATAACTCGCACTCTTAAATAATCTGGGATTATATAGAAGAGAGAGAAAATTAATCTGGGATTAATTACGGAGATATTTTATCTAGGATAAAATATCGTCTAGAGAGAGATAACGATTAATTTGGAATTAATCGGTAAATTAATATATTCGATATATTAAACGAAATTAGATTTCGACGCGGAATTAAAATTAGATTTTAATTCGGGCGAACGAATTAATTTAGAATTAATTCGTTGGCGACGTGAATAGTGAATTCGCTAAGTGTAATCATTTAATTACGACGCAACGGAAAAATCGTTAATTTGGAATTAGCGAACCCGAGCCCGAGTGTGATTGCGAGCGCATTCGTATTTCGAATTCGAGTGCGGCGACGCAAGTCATATCAAGCGTCAAATCATTCGTCACATCAAGCGTCAAATCAAATGTCACTTTGAGTGATGTGATTGATTGATGTGATTGATTGATTGATAGACACACATCAAGTCACTTTAATAAAGTGAAATGAATAGTGATGGGAGTTGTTAGAATAGTGTTTGGAGGGAAAAAGCATTTACTTTTGGTTTTAATTAATCAATTGTAATTGTTTTAATATATTTTTTCATTGAAAATATATATAAAGCCATTTTTGGAAAATGCTTTAACCAACCAACACACAATTTCTTCTCTCTCATTTTTCCTCTTCTTCTAGTCACGCCCAAAACTGTTTTTCTTCACTGGTTTTGAACCAGAAATGGCGTGAATAAAGGGAAGCATAGAGTGGTTTTTCATGGTGAAAATCCAAGTGCTAGCACACTTACGAGACTTGCGAAGGTGGTAGGGAGGTTCACCCATGAGCCGGGATCCGTTTGACGAAGCTTGGAGCTCCGTTTCTCAGCTCAAAATTCTGATTTGGAGGGCAGTGGACTGGTTGCAGTGGGCGCCCTTGGCAGTGAGCAAAATGGCTTCATTCGTCTTCAAATCGTCTCAACCGATCGATGTGAGTATTCCGCTACCTCCGTTGATGTGTTCACACATGTATTTCATGTCTTGTTTGATCTTGGGACCTAGAAATGAACCTAACAGTTACGTATCGCCATCCCCCTAAGTACTTGTCTGAAATCCTCTGTAAAATATGATGTTTAGTGGCGTTACGAATCACCGTCCCCCTAAGCACGTGTCTGAAATCCTCTATAAAATATGATGTTTAGGGGCGTTATGTATCGGCGTCCCCCTAAACACCTAACTAGTGCCATGGGGCGTTACGTATCGCCGTCCCCCATGACACTAAGGCTGAGATATAGGGGCGTTAGGTATTGTCGTACCCCTAGTCTCGAATCTGGATATGAACTTGAGTCTATGGGCATTACATATCACTGTCCTCCTTGCCCCGAACATGTATCTGTCCATGTCATTGAAATAAGGATCCAGGGGCGTTACGTATCGTTGTGTCCTGGATTTGTATTTGTCCATGTCACTGAAACTAGGATCCAAGGGCGTTACATATTGCCATCTCACTGGTCCTGAATCTATATATATCCATGTCACTGAAATTAGGATCCAGGAGCGTTACGTATCACCGTTCTCCTGGTCCTGGATCTGTATCTGTCCATTTGCATTGTGTCTCTCTCCGGGTATGCAAAATATATATGCATTATCATAGCAACCAAATGAACATGTAAGTCATGCGATGAGATACAATGCAATGCCATTATCCATATACATATTAGCATATTCAGCCACAATCAATCACAAGCTGGTGACATCTCCGTCATCCCATACATACAAAGTGGGCCAGTGCCATATTTCAACAAACACATCCATATAAAAAAATGCTCCCATATGTCATCAAACATATCAACACATTTCATACAACTGGACCCACACTTAGATGAAAACTATTTTAGCCCAAAAACCAAGCTGAAGACTGGAAAACTTCATTAAAATTCTTTTACATCTCGAGTACTGAAACATGTTTTACTTGAAGATATGTTTATCTTTGAAAATGAAACAATAGGTTATACTAAACTTTTCATGCTGAAACTAGCTTATTAAAACTTAAACATAATAATATATCAAATAGAACCAATCAAACGTAATGGCATCACCAAACAATTATCAGACACATCACTAGGAAACATAATTCCGGTGTGGAGTTTGACTGCATAAGTTATTGGTTATACTCCTTAAAAATCTAATTACAGAAACATCATCTATGTCAATTTCTAATCCATAATACATGAATACGCGTCACTGTGACATTGGGGTTGTCAAAGACACACACCAATGCTGCTACATCTATAACTGGAAGTCAAGTGTTGATTTCGTATCTGTTCCTTTTATAGCTTGCTATCTAGAAGCCCGACACTATGCATACTTTCAGACAATTTATTTCAATACGTGCTATTTACGAATCTCATTGACTATACCTCTAGAAACTTTCATTTCATGCTTTCTAAGACTCCATAACTAATGTTACATATTTTATGATCCTGCAATCTATACACATATCTAAACACACAATCAACTATCGTACCTTATCTACCTAAAGCGAGTCCATAATGAGGTACTTACCTGGGGTCCATGCTATCATTACCTTTATTTTTTTCCGATCTGTAACACAAAATACGGATGGTTAGGGTCGTTAATCACGGAAAACTAACTGATAGCATAAACTCCCCAAATTTTCGGGAAAATCCAAATTAAATTCGTTTTCAATGATTTTAATTTCATTACTCATAATACATCCAATAAAACATATTCATAACATTAGATTCCATTTCCGGCTAAAATCCAGAAAACCTTCCGAAAAGTCTAAAAACTTTGCGAACGAATCCAGAACTTTTCGAATCTTTCTCGTTCCGCCTAGAACAGATACTCATATTACATCATTATACATCGTTCCATGTCAATCCAGTAGCTCAAATATGCAAATTACACGAATCTAGAAAATCTTTCGATAAGTTTCCGAAAATGTTGCAGAATGATCCTAAGCCCTCCGAACCTCTCTGAAATTACTCAAATACTATCGTATCATCATTATTGAGTTATATCATTAATTGTGTTCATCAAAGCATAGATGCATGTGAAACCTGATTTTTCCGGAATTCGCTTCGATTTCCCTCGGATTCTACCACAGACACATATTCAATATACGCATTCTCAAACAATGCAGTTTATATAATTATGTTACTCTACGTAGCTACTTGATACATCCGAACATTTAATAATAAACTTGAAATTAGCGAATTTTTACCGGAAGGTCTTACCAAGATTTTGAGGGCCTATACGGACTCTAAACGATCCCGTAAAAGTGCAGGAATTGACGGAATTTCGATCGGAGCTATTGTTCATTCATGGGTCACTATTCACCACCGCTTTCTTCCTTATTTTATGTGCAATTGTGCACGAAATATAAAATTTGTCACCGCCAACTTGTAGTACTCTCCGAGAGCTTCGATTTGGCGGGTTGCTCGGGCCATGAAATTAAACGACTAATCGGTGAAATCACTCACGTAACGCAAGCGCACATATCGCTCAAGTAGTATAAAATGTATCGATCCCACGAGGAATTAATACCTTAGCTATCAATTTATGAAGTTAAATATTTACGAGTACCTAATAGATTGGTTTGTTGATTGGATGGTGATTTTAAACTAAAACAAGTAAATAAAACAATGCGAATGTAAATTAATGGTAAATTCAATATTATAAAACTATCTAGGGTTGTGAATCCTTCCAATATCTTTTAAAGATGAAGTGGTTATCTCACGTTTGTGAAATATATCGGTTTATTAACCTGGAACACGAAAATATGCAAAAGCCTCTTCTGATGGTCAGATGCAAACACCCATTGTAACCCAATTAACTATATTCCTATATTAACCAAGTTACCTAAATTTACTAAGATTAAGTTCCCATATTGGCTACCCCCGCCTGACATGTATATTCCTATACTGTAAGGAAATTTACCTAAGAGTCTTTTGCCCCAATGTGAGATCGTGAACTATTGAGTCTAAAGCTAAATCTAAAATCCATTTTCCAAGTTCATTTTAAGTTTACAAAATCAATCTTATTAATGACCAGTTAACAAGAAACATTAAGACTAAGGCTCAATAAATAAACCTTTATATTACCCAAAAATTACCACTTTTAAACCAGTGATATTGGAATTCATCACAACCCCAGATATGGTATTTAGTTACAACACGTATTTAGGACTAGTAAAAACTTAAATAAAGTAAATGACATAAAGTAAAGCTTGGAAATTAAAAAGATAAAATAAACAATAAAGAAAATGTTGGGGTTAGAGGATCCACTTGTATTACTTCTAATTTAGATATCTCTCTTATTATAATATATTAACTTTGCATGACATTACCAATAGACCATATAGGCTTTATCCTGATTAAGTCAGATTTATGATTAATTCCAACCGACCATAAAGGCTGTATCCAATTTAGTCAGGTTAAAATCAATTTAATCAAGTCCAACCGACCATAAAGGCGGTATCCCATTAAGTCAGGTTTTAGAATAATTATATATTATAATTAAGAGAGATTAATCTAAATATTAGTAATAAAAGCTTTACCCTTCACCCCAGCAGATGGGAGTTACCTCATCATAATGAAAAGTAAAATAAAGACTGAAAAGTAAAATAAAGAAAGAACTATTGCATAAAATAAAAATTAAATACAAGAAAGCTGTAAATAAACAAACAAGATACAATCTTCTTAGTATTCTTAAGGAAATCCCCAGAAGAAGGTATGAATTGGAATTCTGATTTCAGCCTCAATTTATAAGCAAACTTTGGTGCCACACGTCGCGACGCATAACCCTTACGCGTCGCGAAGCGCCGTTGATTCAACATGATAATGACACATGGCTGTCGGCAGAATTATTGGTTCGGCGTCGCTACGCGTGAAGGCTTGCGTGTCGGGACGCTGACGTAAGTAATGGCATGTAGTGTCGGCAACATGGGATGATGACACGTGTCCGACTTATGATAGCAAGATTGTTGTGATGTTGACACATGGCCGGCGTATTTTAGCAAGTACGTATGATAGCCAGTTTCTCTAATATTGACACGTGTCCATCATATTTTAGCGGTCGCGACGCAGAGGTTGTGCGCGTCGCGACGCAGAAATGATGATTTTACCATTTTTGTCTGTTTTTCACTATTTTGGACTTGATTTAATTCCAGTGAGTCCTAAAACCTTATTTATCTATAAAATACACAAAACATATCAAAATATTCACAAAAAGCAAGAAACTATACAAAATTTTAAGTCAAAGGGACGATAAATATTGATATATTTACCACTTACCAACGACAAGCCGGGATCGGAAAGTTGAAGCCGCGCCTTTTTGTCCCATTTTTATCGCTGTTTCGGCAACCAAAAGGAGAATCTTCGGTCACCGCGTGGTCGGCCTAGTCTGGACAAAGCCACCGGTGCCTGCGCGTACTGCTGATGGTGGCCGGCCAGCCGTGTCCCAGCCACCATTTCTTTTTCTCTCTTTTCCCGTCTCTCACGTTTTGTGTATATGCTTGAAGAGTGTTTTTGTAATAATGAGAAACTTTTGGCTTTTTATAATATAATTTTTAAAAATTGCAATCTAGTTCTCGCATTATTGTACTTTGCCCCATAACATAGGGCTGAAACTAAAATCAGCTAAATCGAGGACCTTCAGGTCGAAATTTTGAAAAGTATTCAACACAAACGTTGCTCGCCTCGAAAAAATGAGTCTGATGGTTTGATAATTACCTCGATATGAGTTCGTTTGCTATTTTATAGCTGAAATAATAAAATTTATTCGTATATAATAATATATGTAAATCGCGTAAGCGATTCTTTCATGTCACGCGATTTCCAATACATCAAAATTCTATTTTAAAATATTTCGAGCTATATTTCAACACTTAAACTCTTATTCTCTGATATAGTCTCATTTTGAGACCCGATCTGCAGTACAAAATCATTCTGGAAGAGTTTCCGACTTTTTGTATATTACACATCCAAACATCATATTTTACTCACCAAAAATTCTATTTTTCCAGGTATGATCTAGAATTTAGAATTATCCATTTTTCAGGTAAAATTTTAATTTCTCATGAATCTCATCAAATTAATCAAATTAATTTACATCATTTTAAAGTCATCACAAATAAAGTCTCAAAAATAATTCTAGGCATCATATGAGTGGGTACAACACTCTACAATGGCAATATCATATCTTGAATCTAATTCAATAATTAATTCAAAATCACATATGTTTAATCAAAGAGAACAAAAGTCATTTGGACATGCTTAGGAAAAATAATTTCCAAAATAAGAAACAAGAACCTTACCATAATCAAATTAAACTTTTCATTTTTGCTTCAAGGTTTTCCAAAGTCTTCTCCTTTTGGTGTTCTTCCTTTTTAACTAACCCTAACTTTTTCTTTATGCTCTCAACTCTTTGAGAAAATGGTTAAACCAAAAAAAGAAAAACATTTTTCCATTTTAATTCACCATGGACGAAAATTGAAGGCCTTTTTAGTCATTTACGAAGTCCAATACTTGGTCCAGAAAATTACACACATTTTATCTTATGTAAATAAGATTAATTAACCAATTTGGAATTGAACCATACCAGTCAAGATCATTGCATATATTTAATTCATCTGTCATAGGCTATCCGAACTGTTCCGAAGATATAAAATAACATCAAATCTCCAATATGAACAATTCTAATATGTATCGACATAATCGTGATTCTCCAAAAAAAAAACTCGGAACTTATTTCTGCAGTATTTCTCAGCCAATGATTTTAAAGAATCATTGATTGGATACTTAAATGGCGTACACGAGACTAACAAATCCTCACTGGATACATCAGAAGATATCGTAAGTATTTGTCCCTACCCAACGAACATGTGGAGGTTCGATCTTAAAATATCACTGATGTGACTGCCATCAAAGTATGGAGGATATCCTACATATCTACAATTGTATCTCAAATCAAAGGAGCTAATATGCTACTCGACTCGAGAAGATTCATTTTGATGTTGGTGTACCATCTATTAGAAATTGTCAAATGAGTCGTTCAATATTTATCCAATAAATACCTACATATTTATATGAGTCTCTCTAAGACTCATGGTTAACTGTGATGAGCCATTAGAACTATTCCAATATACGATATGTATCAATCTTACAGGTTTACTAATCGACCATGTATGTAAACCTTGACAATGAACTATTTTAAGAATAAATCATGTTGTAATATTTCTCAGTGTCCATTGCGACGCTTTTACAACTACATTACAACAACTCATTCTATGGGATATTTACGTCTTTACCATTAAATAAAAGATTATATCGATGAAAGTAGTAAATTTTATTCAAAATTAAATATAAAAGTGCAAAGTATTTACAATAACTACTTCAAAAATTGGCGTGTCGAGCATCAACTCTATTAATTTCTCTCACTTGCTCTAGTGTCATTTTGATGGTATCTAATACCCATCACTTCCACATGTCTATCATATATTCTCGGAGATGAGGCCTTCGTAAATGGGTTTGCTACATTTTCTTCTCCAGATATTTTTCATATGACAAAGTATCATCGAGCGATGATCTCGCGAATAATATGGTACTTTCATTCTACATGCGTCGACTTTTGATGCGCTCTCGGTTCTTTTACTTGTGTGATGACACCACTATTATCACATATCAACGGGATCGAATCCTCGATGATTGGGACAACTCCCAACTATTGGATAAATTTTCTAATCCATACAACTTCTTTTGCAGCTTTAGATGTCGTAATATATTCCGCCTCAGTGGTGGAATCAACTGTGTATCCTTGCTTGGAACTTTTCCAACAGACTTCTGCATTATTAAGAGTAAATACAAAACCTGATGTAGACTTTCTATCATCAGGATCTGACTGAAATTCAGAATCTATATACCGAGTAATGTGTAAATCACCGCCTCCATAAGTAAGAAACTTATCCTTAGTACCTTTAAGATACTTGAGGATATGTTTAACAACCATCCAATGGTCGTTACTTGGATTAGCCTAATACCTGCTAGTAACACTTAATGCCTGACTAATATCAAGTCTCATACACAACATGCCATACATAATACTTCATAAGCATGATGCCTATAGTTGACTAGACATTCTAGTATTTTCATCTTCCGTTTGAGGGCACATCTTCTTCGAAAGATGAATGCCATATCGAAAAAGGTATGTTGGCAATTTTATAATTTCTAAAGTTATACATATCTAAGATCTTATCTATGTACGAGGGTTGTGATACCCTAATCAACCTCATTTCTCTATCTCTATAGAGTTTTATACCAAGTACATATGAGGCCTCTCCTAGGTCTTTCATGGAAAAGTTCTTACAGAGATATGCGTTAACACCGTACATCATCCCAAGATCATTCCCAATGATCAGGATATCATAAACATATAGTACCAAGAACACTACCATGCTCCCACTACATTCTTATAAACACAAGGTCCCTATTAGTTTTTGAGAAAATCAGACAATCTAATTACATCATCAAAAAAATATTCCAACTTCGTGATGTTTGTTTAAGTCTATAAATGGACTTATTAAGCTTACATATCATGCCTGAATTTTGGTTGGAAACAAAACCCTCTGGATGTTCCATTTAGATTTCTTCATCAAGAAACCCATTAAGAAAAACAGTTTTGACATCCATTTGCAAAATATCATATTCATGGTAAGCAGAGATAGCCAATAAAATCCAAATAGACTTTAGTGTCGCTACTGGTGAAGAGGCTTCATCATAGTCCACACCTAGCCTCTGAATATAACATTTAGCAACCAATCGGGCCTTGAAGGTTTCAACATTCCCATCAGGCCCTCATTTCCTTTTTTAAACCCATTTACAACCAATGGGAGCAATTCCTTCGGGAAATGGAACCAAGTTCCAAACTTGATTCTCATGCATAGAGTCTAATACAGATTTCATATCTTCCTCTCACTTAGCAAAGTCAATGTCTAACATTGATTCTCTGTAGGTACATGGGTCAGTATCCTCTGTAAGGAGTACATCGAGACTCTTATCATGTGATCTGAAGGTCTCGATATCCTAGTACACCTACGGAGAAAGGATGTAAAAGGTTCTGTTGGGATGTATGCCCTAGAGCTACATGTGATGTAAACGGTTTCATGCGTTTTGAAATAAAACGATGCATTATTCATTTATCAAATTGTTTGTTTATCTTTCGCATATTATATATCTTCATAAATACCGTAGATTACTTATGTACCTTCAGACTTAGTGTATGAGTGTCATACACCAGAGGATTTGAGTCTGAAGTTAGTAATCTTAAATAGTCCATAGAGAGCAAACAAACCGGGTACTTTATTTGTGGTTTATCTATAGCTGCGGTCTATTTTATATTTGTATGGAGATCTTAATCCGGATCGTCCATGTAGAGACATGAGAATGGAGGCACCTTGTATGATGCGATCATATATGACTGGACCTAGATAGAAATGACATTCTTATAATATCCGTTAAGCAAAGAAAGTCATTTCCATCTACTTGATGGTCATATATGGATTGATCTTAATCCTAAGTGTATTACGAACTCCTACATGACAGGCCGTGTCCTTTGATTTACAAAGGTGAGGTTGGTGTAGCAATCCCAACCAATAGCTACGTACTTTGGGGGAACATTTTGTTTTATAGCTGGGAACGTTTTACATAGACATGGAGTTCACTCTTTCTTGCGAGAAGTAGATGAGTATCTTTCTTAAGGGTTGATTCGGTACTTGAACGATTTGAGCGCTCAAGTCTTTCTATTACGAATAGAAAGATTAATATTCATAATAGTTATGAATAAATCGTTCATTGGAGAATCAATGGTACTTAAGGTAAAAATAATTAGAGGGGTATAACAGACATTTTGACCCGGATCTAATTACGAGACACTCGTGAAGGATCAATTCGTATGCAATGACTATATCGGTGGACGCCGACTTGGTTTGGCTTAATATTTCATATACGGCAACGAGAGTGCAACTTCAGATTTTTAGTGGAATAACCCGGAGTTAATAATTCGGAATATTTAATTAAGAGCTTAATTAATATGTCGAGATTATTGGAGCTCGGAATCGTAGGTCCATTTGGTCCCCGTGCTAGCTCAATATGCTTTAGCGGAGTTAATATAATTGGACAGTCCAATTATATACTCACAAAGAATAAATATTATTAATATGATTAATAATATTAATTACATCACACTTGAGACTATACATTAAAAGTTAATGTAGGGTATTAATAATTATATGATAATTATTAAAAATAGAATATTGAATTATATATGATATAATTTAATAAGGCTAAGATTTGTTTGGAAACAAAAATCCTTGCCATGGCCGAATTCCTTATTAGATAAGGAATATGATTTGTTTGTTTGAGAAACAAAATCAAATCAAAATTCATCACCATGGCCGAATTCCTCATTGGATAAGGAATATGATTTGTTTGTTTGGGAAACAAAATCAAATCAAAATACAATGCCTTCCCGAATTCCTCATTGAGTAAGGAATGAGATTTGTTTGTTTTGGAAACAAAATCAAACAAAAATTCCCTACCTTGGCCGAAAATTGATGAGGGTATGAGACTATTGGTTGATTTGTTTTATGAAAAAAATTACCCTAAGTATAAAAAGAAAATTATATTTTTCTTTTTAGACATACACAAATTAGAAAACCCTAGCCTCCTTCTCTTTTTCATGCTCTCAAGAGTTGAGAAAGTTAATTGAAGAACCTGAAAATTATTTCGGTGTGTGATTTAATCTCTAAAACGTTTAGGGATTAATTTGTGAGTGTAGCCCACACTACCCTCCGTAAGTAACGAGACATAGCTCAGAAGATCTTGTGGCGTTGGAAATCTCTTTTTCCACTCTCTAGTAACTCACGGCAGTGAGGCAGTAAGTTCCCCACTGCCGCACGTACATCACCAATTTTGGGGCTCGGTTTTTGGGAAACACTTTGGGGTAATTTTAGGGCTGAGTTAGGATTTGTTTGAGTGAAAAATCAGACCTAAAAGCCTACAGCAGATCACACAAATTGTGGACTGGTTTGGGTGCAGTTCACGCGTGTAACGGGTGCAAAACAGTCCGTTATTCACTGCAGTTCAAGGGGCTGTTCCGGGACTGTTTCGGGGGCATTCCGGGGCTAAAATCTTGTGTAAAGCAGAAGCAAAATTTCAGTATACCCACTGGTACCATTCGGCCAAAGGAAGGGCAAAGCAGAAAACTTTTTCAAGTTCGATCTGTGGGCCTAACCGCTTCCATTGCGCTAGGGAAAGCGTTTCCAAAAATTGGCATCAAGAGCGAGGTTGAAAAGTGCTCTTAACCCTTCACTTTTTCATTTAAAGTTTCTGTTTTTAATATATTTATATGAGTTATAAATATGATATGCATGTTTAGATGAGTGGGCACATTGTGATATTCATGTGATGAATGATTTTGTTATTTCATGTGATGAATGGATTTTGCATTGGTCGTAAATTTTTATGGCTCTTATTTTTGTAGTTGGTTTTGGTTTTGGGATGTAAGGCCATAAGGCCATTGTTTATATTTGTTGTAATTTTAATTTTCAATGTAAAGTTTCAATTCTTTGTAATTTGGAGCACCGAAGTCGCAAAGAGAGCCAACACCACTTTGGAGCGGGATTTGAAGGCCAAGGAATGCCTTGGTGAATCTTTTGTACTAATTAGATTAGTATAGGAAAAATAAGAGCGCGGTCAATGCAAAATAATTTTTATGTTATATGTATGTTTATTTCGAATTGTTTGAATAACATGTCATATAGCTTAGGGTGCCCACTCATGCATTTTACTTGCCATAACATGTCATAGATGCATTATTATTATAAACATAAAATTATGATTTTATGTAATTTACAATGTTTTAGTTAAAAAAATGATATGCATTGAAATCATTAATTAGATTAATTGGATTTATAGTCTAAAACTTGAATTCTAATATATTGGGCTTAATTGGTGCATAATAAATTCCATTGGTATATAGGATGTAAACCCGTATATAAATTCCATAGCCGATTCCAAATGGACGGAAATATGGTCTGCACTCGGGATATAATTCCACGTACCATTGGATTTTATAACGCACTAAAATTTTATTAAAATGTTTAATTGAATTTTGACCATTTAGAATTCCATGATTTTAGACCCTTAAGTGCCTAGTATTTTAAGAGTTAAAATATTGTAACTCACTTATACCACTCTAATTAATTAGTTTAATATAGTAAACATATTAGTAGAGACTAATATTAGTGACACAATTTTAATAGTTAAAATTGATTTAGCTCACTTATGACAAACTAGTGTAAATAACAATTATGATTTAGCCGCCATAAGTTTATCCACACTAGTTAAAATAAAATATTAGATATTTTAGATAGAAACCTTAATATTTAAAATAGTGAGTGGGAGAGGGATATACGACAGTACATCCCACAATCTCCGTTGTTAGTCAAAAAACGTGAGATTCAAAAGGCGCCTCGAGACGGCTTTGTTTTCGTCCCCCTACGAATGGTGTCCATTTTGGGTCAATATCAAGTTTGGGTTCCGAGAGGATAGGGATTCTAGATGTATCTTGTGAACTGACATACCCTACGGCAGTACTTTACTCGTTAAGTCAAAAAATCCCGAAACGGCGGGTTACACTCACAAAGGAATAATTAACTGTTAATGAAATTCCTTGATCAAATAAAACGGTAGTTTTTTAATATAGGAATAAGAGTTATTCCCGCATATATTAAATTGACTGAGATTGTCTCGATCTATCATGCGAGTACTTGACCTACCCTACGGCGGCACTTACTTGTGGGATGATAGGTTTCTGTGGCGTAGCAATTCTATTAGGTTTCTAATTCATTATTCATGGTTCTTGCATCATGTTTAATTATATGCCAAAATTCTTTGATGATTTTAATATGTGATGAATGAATATTGAATGCATGTTTATTTTATTTTCAGCCATGGTTTCTCCAATTATTTCCATACTTTCAAACGATAAATTTACCGGAGAAAACTATGTTAAGTGGAAAAGTAACATGAACGCTATCCTGGTCTGTGAAGACCTGAAGTTTGTCCTGACGGAGGAACGTCCTCCCGAGCCGGCCAGAAGTGCTGGCCAAGCTGTGCACGATACCTACCAAAAATGGGTCGCAGTAAATGAGAAAGCCCGCTGCTACTTGCTAGCAGGGATGTCTGAGGTTCTTACTGCAAAGCATGAACCTATGGCTCTAGCATCTCAGATGATGGAGCCATTGCAGGGCATGTTTGGGCAGCCTTCGGAGCGTCAACGCCATGAGGCCATGGTCTCAGCGATGACTGCTAGGATGAAGGATGTGACATCAGTCCGAGAGCATGTCTTAAGGATGATGACTTATCTCAACACTGCTGAAACCCATGGAGCTCGTATTGACGAGCGTAGCCAGGTGACCATGATTATGGAAACTCTTCCGAAGAGTTTCCTGTAGTTTAAAAGCAACTATGTTATGAACAAGTTGTCTTTTACTTTGACCCAACTGCTTAATGAGCTCACCCATTACGAGTCCATGCTTGTGGATCCTCGTAAGTCCAATGCAGAGGAAAATGTTGCCGAATCTTCTAAATCTGCAAAGAATAAGAAGAAAAGCACTGGAAAGGCTAAGGGTAAGCCCATGAAAAAGAAGAACAAGAAAGGCTCCAAGGATGCCAAGCCCAAAGGAAAATTTTTCCACTGCGACAAGAATGGGCATTAGAAAAGGAACTGTCCTAAATACCTTACTGAGCTAAAGGAGAAAAAGGAAACAGGTAAATATGATTTACTCATTATTGAATCTCTATTAGTGGATGATGATAAATCCGCTTGGATTATTGATTCTGGGGCCACTAACCATGTTTGTTCTTCTTTACAGCTACTTGATTCATGGAGGGACCTTGCTGAAGGTGATTACACCATGAGGGTCGGGACATGGGATGCCGTTTCAGCAAGAGAAGTGGGAGTTTCCAGTTTAAATTTTATTAATAATAGTTATTTAAATTTGAACAATGTGTTATTCATTCCTGGTTTTCGCAGGAATCTGATTTCTGTTTCTAGACTTTTGGATGATGGTTATTCAGTTTCTTTTAATAGCAATTTGGTTATTATTGGTAGAAATGGATTAACTATATGCACAGGAAACTCAGAAAATAACTTGTATGTGTTAAGACCGTTAACACATAGGTCACTGCTCAACACTGAAATATTTAAGGTTGAAAAACCTAAAACAAAACGGCCAAAGATTTCTCACGATGACACATATCTATGGTATCTTAGACTTGGTCACATCAACCTTGACCGGATAAATAGATTGATAAAGAACGGAGCCTTAAACCAGTTAAAGCTCGGGACTTTACCAGTTTGTGAATCCTGTTAAGAAGGAAAAATGACCAAGAGACCTTTCACTGGAAAAGGTATAAGAGCCAATCAACCACTAGAACTAATACATTCGGACGTTTGCGGACCGATGAATGTAAAAGCCCGAGGTGGTTATGAATACTTCGTCACATTCATTGACGATTATTCAAGATATGGGTATGTCTACCTAATGCATCACAAACCAGATACCTTTGAAAAGTTCGAGGAGTATCGTGCTGAGGTTGAGAACCAATTAGATAAGACAATCAAAACTCTACAATCAGATCGTGGAGGGGAATACCTTGACAGAGATTTCGAGGAATTCTTAGTTGAGCATGGGATAGTATCCCAGCTCACAGCACCTGGAACACCACAACAAAATGGTGTTGCAGAATGGAGAAATCGAACCCTACGAGACATTATGAGATCTATGTTTAGTTATAGCTCACTGCCTAGTTCATTCTGGGGATATGCACTGCAAACCGCAATGTATATCCTTAATGTAGTTCCATCTAAGTCTGTTCCTAAGACTCCCTTAGAGTTGTGGAATGGTCGTAAAACTAGTTTACGACATTTCCGCATATGGGGGTGTCCAGCACATGTGCTGAAGAATAAGACTACAAAGTTGGAACCACGTTATCAGGTGTGCCTATTTGTAGGCTACCCGAAGGAGACCATGGGTGGATTCTTCTACAGTCCCGATGATAACAAAGTATTTGTATCGACAAATGCTACGTTTCTAGAGGAGGACTACATGAGGGAGTTCAAGCCTCGTAGTAAAATATTACTCGAGGAGTTACTTACTGGTTCGACCAGCACGCCATCGTCAACGAAAGTTGACAAATACATAGCACCTTCGACATCTGATAGTCAGATGCTACCCAGTTAGAATGATCTACCACCTAGACGCAGTGGGAGGGTTGTGGGATAACCTGATCGCTACCTAGGGGTTGGAGAGGCACAAGTTTTCACCTCCAGCGATGGTATAGATGATCCATTGACCTATAGTAGTGCAATGGATGATTCTGACAAAGAGGAATGACTCAAAGCCATGAACCTAGAGATGGAGTCCATGTACTCCAACTCGGTCAGGGAACCCTTAGACCAACCTGATGGGGTGAAACCCATAGGTTGCAAGTGGATCTACAAGAGGAAGATGGGATCAGATGGGAAGGTACAGACCTTCAAGGCTAGACTAGTGGCCAAGGGTTATACCCAGAAAGAGGGAGTTGACTATGAGGAAACTTTCTCGCCTGTAGCTATACTTAAATCCATCCGCACTCTTCTATCCATTGCCGCATATTATGACTATGAAATTTGGCAAATGGATGTCAAGACTGCATTCTTGAATGGCAATCTTGATGAAAGTATCTATATGATACAACCAGAAGGGTTCATCGCCCAAGGTCAAGAGCAAAAAGTTTGCAAACTGCAAAGGTCCATTTATGGACTCAAGCAGACATCTCGATCTTGGAATATAAGATTTGACACAACGATCAAGTCTTATAATTTTGAGGAGAATGTTGATGAGCCTTGTGTATACAAGCGTGTCATTGACGGGAATGTGGTTTTTCTTGTTTTATACGTTGATGATATTTTACTCATTGGGAATGATGTAAGGATATTATCAGACGTAAAAACCTGGCTAGCTGAGAAATTCCAAATGAAAGATTTGGGAGAGGCCAGTTATGTTCTTGGGATCCAGATACTTCGGGATCGTAAGAAATGACTGTTAGCTATGTCTCAGGCATCGTACATCGACAAGATCCTTGTGCGATTTGGGATGCAGAATTCAAAGAAAGGCAATCTGCCTTATCGGTATGGAATTCATTTGTCAAAGGAACAGTCCCCTAAGACACCTCAAAGTGTTGAGGAAATGAGACATATTCCATACGCCTCAGCAGTTGGTAGTCTCATTTATGACATGTTATGCACGAGACCGAACATCTGTTTTGAAGTGGGAGTAGTCAGTAGGTTTCAGTCAAACCCGAGATTGGATCATTGAGTGGCTGTGAAACACATTCTCAAGTATCTTAAGAGAACGAGAGATTATATGCTAGTGTATTCCAGTGAGGATATGATCCTAAGGGGATACACAGACTCTGATTTTCAGACGGATGTTGATTCCAGGAAATCCACATCTAGATCAGTGTTCACCCTAGGTGGTGGGGCTATTGTGTGGCGGAGCATAAAGCAATCTTGCATTGCCGACTCCACCATGGAGGCTGAATATGTAACGGCTTGTGAAGCAGCTAAGGAAGCAGTCTGGCTCCGTAAATTCTTGGGAGATCTGGAAGTTGTTCCAGATATGGATAAACCACTCACCCTCTATTGCGATAATAGTGGAGCGATGGCAAACTCCAAAGAACCAAGAAGCCACAAGAGGGGAAAACATATATAGAGAGGAAATATCATCTCATCAGGGAGATAGTGCAGAGAGGAGACGTTGCTGTCACAAAGATTGCATCCGCAGAGAACCTTGTTGATCCGTTTACAAAGACCTTGCCGGCAAAAATTTTTGAAGGTCACCTAGATGGTCTAGGATTACGTGACATGTCCCATTTGCTCTAGTGCAAGTGGGAGATTGTTGGGATGTATGCCCTAGAGCTACATGTGATGTAAACGGTTTCATGCGTTTTGAAATAAAATGATGCATTATTCATTTATCAAATTGTTTGTTTATCTTTCGCATATTATATATCTTCGTAAATACCGTAGATTACTTATGTACCTTCGGACTTAGTGTATGAGTGTCATACACCAGAGGATTTGAGTCTGAAGTTAGAAATCTTAAATAGTCCATAGAGAGCAAACAAACCGGGTACTTTGTTTGTGGTTTATCTATAGCTGCGGTCTATTTTATATTTGTATGGAGATCTTAATCCGGATCGTCCATGTAGAGACATGAGAATGGAGGCACCTTGTATGATGCGATCATATAGGACTGGACCCAGATAGAAATGACATTCTTATAATATCCGTTAAGCAAAGAAAGTCATTTCCATCTACTTGATGGTCATATATGGATTGATCTTAATCCTGAGTGTACTATGAACTCATGCATGGCAGGCTGTGTCCTTTGATTTACAAAGGTGAGGTTGGTGTAGCAATCTCAACCAATAGCTACGTACTTTGGGGGCACAATTTGTTTTATAGTTGGGAACGTTTTACATAGACATGGAGTTCACTCCTTCTTGCGAGAAGTAGATGAGTATCTTTCTTAAGGGTTGATTTGGTACTTGAACGATTTGAGCGCTCAAGTCTTTCTATTACGAATAGAAAGATTAATATTCATAATAGTTATGAATAAATCGTTCATTGGAGAATCAATGGTACTTAAGGTAAAAATAATTAGAAGGGTATAACGGACATTATGACCCGGCTCTAATTACGAGATACTGGTGAAGGATCAATTCGTATGCAATGACTATATCGGTGGACGCCTACTTGGTTCGGCTTAATATTTCATCTACGGCAACGAGAGTGCAACTTCGGATTTTTAGTGGAATAACCCGGAGTTAATAATTCGGAATCTTTAATTAAGAGCTTAATTAATATTTCGAGATTATTAGCTCGGAACCGTAGGTCCATTTAGTCCCCGTGCTAGCTCAATATGCTTTAGCGGAGTTAATATAATTGGACAGTCCAATTATATACTCACAAAGAATAAATATTATTAATATGATTAATAATATTAATTACATCACACTTGAGACTATACATTAAAAGTTAATGTAAGGTATTAATAATTATATGATAATTATTAAAAATAGAATATTGAATTATATATGATATAATTTAATAAGGCTAAGATTTATTTTGGAAACAAAAATCCTTGCCATGGCCGAATTCCTTATTAGATAAGGAATAGGATTTGTTTGTTTGGGAAACAAAATCAAATCAAAATTCATCACCATGGTCGAATTCCTCATTGGATAAGGAATAGGATTTGTTTGTTTGGGAAACAAAATCAAATCAAAACTTGGCTGAATTCCTCATTGAGTAAGGAATGAGATTTGTTTGTTTTGGAAACAAAATCAAACAAAAATTCCCTACCTTGGCCGAAAATTGATGAGGGTAGGAGACTATTGGTTGATTTTTTTTATGAAACAAATTACCCTTAGTATAAAAAGAAAATTATATTTTTCTTTTTAGACATACACAAATTAGAAAACCCTAGCCTCCTTCTCTTCTTCATGCTCTCAAGAGTTGAGAAAGTTAATTGAAGAACCTGAAAATTATTTCGGTGTGTGATTTAATCTCTAAAACGTTTAGGGATTAATTTGTGAGTGTAGCCCACACTACCCTCCGTAAGTAACGAGACATAGCTTGGAAGATCTTGTGGCGTTGGAAATCTCTTCTTCCCCTCTCTAGTAACTCACGGCAGTGAGGCAGTAAGTTCCCCACTGCCGCACGCACATCACCAATTTTGGGGCTCGGTTTTTGTTTGGTTTTAATTCAGGTTTTGGGAAACACTTTGGGGTAATTTTAGGGCTGAGTTAGGATTTTTTTGAGTGAAAAATCAGACCTAAAAGCCTACAGCAGATCACGCAAATTGTGGACTGGTTTGGGTGCAGTTCACGCGTGTAACGGGTGCAAAACAGTCCGTTATTTCACTGCAGTTCAAGGGGCTGTTCCGGGACTGTTTCGGGGGCATTCCGGGGCTAAAATCTTGTGTAAAGCAGAAGCAAAATTTCAGTATACCCACTGGTACCATTCGGCCAAAGGAAGGGCAAAGCGGAAAAAATTTTCAAGTTCTATCCGTGGGCCTAACCGCTTCCGCTGCGCTAGGGAAAGCGTTTCCAAAAATTGGCATCAAGAGCGATGTTGTAAAGTGCTCTTAACCCTTCACTTTTTCATTTAAAGTTTCTGTTTTTAATATATTTATATGAGTTATAAATATGATATGCATGTTTAGATGAGTGGGCACATTGTGATATTCATGTGATGAATGGTTTTGTTATTTCATGTAATGAATGGATTTTGCATTGGTCGTAAATTTTTCTAGCTCTTATTTTTGTAGTTGGTTTTGGTTTTGGGATGTAAGGCCATAAGGCCATTGTTTATATTTGTTGTAATTTTAATTTTCAATGTAAAGTTTCAATTCTTTGTAATTTGGAGCACCGAAGTCGCAAAGAGAGCCAATACCACTTTGGAGCGGGATTTGAAGGCCAAGGAATGCCTTGGTGAATCTTTTGTACTAATTAGATTAGTATAGGAAAAATAAGAGCTCGGTCAATGCAAAATAATTTTTATGTTATATGTATGTTTATTTCGAATTGTTTGAATAACATGTCATATAGCTTAGGGTGCCCACTCATGCATTTTACTTGCCATAACATGTCATAGATGCATTATCATTATAAACATAAAATTATGATTTTATGTAATTTAAAATATTTAAGTTAAAAAATTATATGCATTGAAATCATTAATTAGATTAATTGGATTTAAAGTCTAAAACTTGAATTCTAATATATTGGGCTTAATTGGTGCATAATAAATTCCAACTACCCCAACAATCAGGACATGTGGACTCACTAGCTTAACATCAGCTAGACGAGCATGCAACATTTCCATTTAGATATTGTATACTAGGGCTTGCTCATGGTTCAAGAATAACTCCCCAAGCTGAGTAATAATGCTGAAGGACTCATGCATATCCACATATTGCCTATTCAGATCAAGAGACATAGAACAGAGAATGAGTGACCTGAATTTCAGTTCGTCATCTCTCCATTTTTAAAAAGTCTCCATCTCATCTGGGGGTTGACTCCAGAGCAATATCCAAAGATACTGGATTATCCAGCACATATCACATCTTCTCTGATCTCAAGACAATCTTAAAATCTAATTCCCATTCAGAAAAATTTTCAGGGCCAACCAGTTTATTTACGTCAAGGACGCGTGCAAAAGGATTAGAAGCGGTTGCTGCCATCACAAAACATAACAAAATAAAATAAAAATGAGCAAATATAGTAATTTCATTGATATCGTACAACATCTAACAGATCATGGATTTTTAATCTAAAGATGCATTCCCACTACTTTACATAATTTCATAATCCCCAAACAAAATACGAGAACTCAATAATTAAAATAAAATTCTATAATAGGAAGTGGATCTCCCGAACATATTTCGATACAAAGCTTTGGCATGTTACACCTATTTATATTCGTGAGTAAATAATAATTATCAATCACATCAAATGTGACTCATAATTTAGGTCATGAATCGTTTTTGATCCTCACTGCTTTGACATCTATTGGATGGGACGTTTTATGGGCAATACTTGTCAATGACAAGATCAATGTACTTATGCACTACCTCACTGCTTTGGAATTTCTTGGTATTCACTTTCACTCGAATTTGTCTCTTATCAAAATAAATTTTACCGGTGAAAAAAAATTTCTATAAACCACACCCACTAGCTTTGGCACGTTACTGGCACGACCATAAAAATCAATTCGCATTCGTATTGACAAGACAGACCATTAAAGTGTACAAATACACACATAAACAAATAAAACCTTATTATATGGATTTTCAATTTACTATCAAATAGTTAAAAATGGATCCAATCAATTTAATTTTAGCATGAGAAAAATAAATTGGATTAAATTTCAAATATTTAATAGCATGAAAAATATTTTTGGATGTGGGATCAGACGCTCTGATACCATTTTTATTGTCGTTTTAGTGGCGGAAGCGTGATTTTAGGAAAAAATGGTTTTTAAACATTTTAAAATTTTCTGAATGAATTAGTCGATATCCAATCTCTCTAATTAGATCATATTTCACCTAAATATATTATTTGTTAACAACTTAACAACATAAACTAATCGCAAAAATGCGACAAAGATTTTACAAAAAATTTTCGAATAAATACTACGAAAAAAGGTTAACCGGTCAAACCGATCAACCGAATACCGAGCCGGGTTGACCCGGTCATTTGGGAAGTAACCAGTCAGCCTCTGGACTATCCAAATAGTGAATAATTCACTGCTTGGACAGCCCTAGTAAGCCTGTTTCTTGCGTAATTTTACCATTTTCATGAATTTTCAACTCAGAATTTTTTCCAGTATTTATTCAACACCCAATACACATCCAAACACATCCAAACATCATATTTTACTCACCGAAAATTCTATTTTTCTAGATCTGATCCAGAATTTAAAATTATCCATTTTCATGTAAAATTTTGATTTCTCATCAAATTAATTTACAACATTTTAAAGTCACCACAAATGAAGTTTCAAGAATAATTCTAGGTATCATATGAGTGGCTACAACACTATAGAGTGACAATATCATATCTTGACTCTAATTCAACAATTAATTCAAAATAACACATGTTTACTCAAAGAAAACAAAGGTCATTATTAAAATCCAACAACACCAAAAATTTGGAAACAAATATATTATTTAATAATATACTTGAAACATGTAATATATATATTAAATACATATGGACATGCTTCGGAAAAATACTTTCCAAAACAAGAAACAAGAACCTTACCTTAATGAAATTAAGCTTTTAATTTTTATTTCAAGATTTTCCAAATTCTTCTCCTTTTGGTGTTCTTCCTTTTTAACTAACCCTAACTTTATTTTTTTGCTCTCAACTCTTTGAGAAAATGGCTTAACCAAAAAATGAAAACAGATTTTTCCATTTTAATTCACCATGGATGAAAATTGAAGGCCATTTTGGTCATTTACCAAGTCCAATACTTGGTCCAAAAAATTACACATATTTTATCTTATGTAAATAAGATTAATTAACCAATTTTAAGTTAGTGGAGTCCATGTGTCACACACACATGGTTTGGCCAATCACAATTAGCCAAATGTTAAGAATATGTTAAGAATATTCTTTCTTCTAGAAAGCTAAAATTAATCAACAATTTAATTAATTTGAATTTCCTTTCACTAAATGAAAAAAAAATAAGGTTATGATAAAATATTCCAAGAATATTATCTTTTTATCATGACTAATAATTAATTAACATTTAATTAATTCAATTAACCATCTTACAACAAGTGTCAAAAATCAATAGGCTATTAATGTGTATCTAAATAATTATGTATCGTATACAAATACACATTAAATATAACACACATGTGTAAATTATGAATAATCAGAGTTATCCATAATTAAATTGCCTAAGTGCTCAACGAGTAAACTTTATATTGTGAGACTCTCTAAGTTCAAGTTTATCTGTCACATAAACCATTTATGTGTCTGTAGTTTATCTACTCATAAATTACGACGACTACAGATAATCGAGTTGAACTTTACAAGTCGATATCATTGCATATATTTAATCCCTCTGTCATAGGTTATCCGAATTATTCCGGAGATACAGAATAACATTACATCTTCGCTATGAATAATTCTAATATGTTGCAACATAATCGTGTTTCTCCAAAAAAAAATACTTGGAACTTGTTTCCGCAGTATACTTCGGCCAAGGATTTTAAAGAATCATTGATTGGATATCTAAATCTCGTATACGGGACTGACAGATCATCTCTAGATACATCATAAGATATCATAAGTGTCTGTATACACCCAACGAATAAGTGGAGGTCTGATATTTGAAGATCATTTACGTGATTTTCATCAAAGTGTGGAGGATATCCTACATATCTTGTAATATCCCGAGATTTCGAAACAGTTCGAGAAAGTTTTCGATTTAATGTTAAGGATTTGGAATGGAATGGTAATCGAAATTCAAAGTTTATGTATTAGAAAATAGATCAGATATTTTAAAGTGAAGCTTTATCGCGTTGGGAAACGCGTGGTTTCGAGAATCGGTTACGCGATTCCTAATTATATCATTATACGCGTAGAAGTTTCTTATTTCGGATAAAAAAACTTGCAAATGAACTCCGATTGAGCTAATTTTTGAACCATTATACTCCTTTTTCCGAGACGAACAACTTTCATGTTGAACACATTTTGAAATTCATATCAGAAGGGCTTCAAAATAGTGAATTTCTAAAAATACCCTTCTAGGCAGGGGTAATATAGTAATTTCTGGAGAAATAACATGATATTTACTGTTTCTATTACAAAAAAAAATCAGAGGGGGATACGAGAGAGAGAGAGTGAAAAGAGAGGTGGCCGGCATATGACCAGCCGGCCACACCCAGCGGTGCGCGCCGGCACTGCCGGCTTTGTCTCCACCAGGCCGGCCACGCGGTGGCCGTCGATTCCCATTTGGGCGGCCAGAACGGCGAGAAAATTGAGGATAAAGGCGCAAGCTTGGGTTTCCCGATCCCGGCTCGTCACTTCATTTCACGACCCGAGCCACCCACTAAATCGAAGCCTTCGATGAGTACTACGAGATGGTGGTGACGGTTTCTCCGATTCGTGTCCGAAATCACGTAAAATGAGGAGGTAAGTCGCGTATGAACAGTGACCTCGATGTGAACAGTAGCTCCGAATGGAATTCCGTCGATTCCACCGCGTTCGTGGGATCGTTTGGAGTCCGTATATGGCCTCGAAATATTTGTAAGAGCTCTCGGTAAAAAGTCATTAATTTCAAGTTTTCTGCTAAATATTCGGATGTTTCCAGTAGCTTCGTAGAGTAGCATAATTGTTGGAAAATATGACCAATAGCTTCACTATTTGTAAAAAGACATTGTGGTTTTTGTACAAATTAACTATGCGATAAAGGAAATTGTTATTTTATCATTTTGTAATTAGATTACTTGAATATATAAATGATAAAAGTCCTTATGATTAGTTCCAGATTAATAAGATATGAGACAGTATCAATCCACGTAAGGTTTAATCATTAAATATCCCTAGTCGTAATATTATCGAGACTGGACATCGATAATGCGGAATAGACTAGTATTACACTAGTGCGCGTTATGGAAGCGTAACAGCATAGTTCTCATATATTTGGGTATTGGATACTCATGCAAGTGTAATATGAGGTTATGTTTGCCGATGGTACGGAAATAGCTTCGCTCTGGATAGACCACTCGGAATCTCATTGGTAGTATGACTATGTGTCTATGGGAATCTGAATCGGGGTAGGTGTATATGGTCTTAACCTGAGACTTGCATCGCTAATACTTGTGACAATCAGTAAGCTTTGGTTTTGGTCGTCCGGGGCTTTAACAGGTTCTGTGTACGCCTCTTCTGGATTTATTGAGAATCATAGTGTATTGGGTGTGATGTCAAGATGGAAGTATCACTTCAGTCATATGGAGATGATGATCACGCAGGGATACAGAACTGGTACTCTAATATGTTGCAACTATCGGGATAATATGACAAGGTCATGATTATCCTATTAAATAGACTAGTTGCTAGTGATCCGTTATATGCTTCGTACGGGGTAGACATAATTCCAGCCCCAGGCCTAGAATGTGACATCTGATACTGGATCGTAATACGTAATACTTAGTATACTACCCTTGATAAAGATTATGTATTCCTTAAAAGAATATTTCTGGAGAATTGGGTAGGCACAGTGCTTTTCTAGAAGCCAACCATGTCTTGTAAATAGGTAAGAACATGGTACGGGGTACAAACGTGTTCGGATAGTCCGACGACCGAATTTACTGCCAACATATCCAGGAATCTCATGGGTCGCTTCCCAAAGATTCACCGATGACGTTTGACTCGAACATGATTAATCTGGGATTAATTATGAGAGAGAGAAAATTAATCTAGGATTAATTGCGGCAAGAATTTATCTGGGATAAAATTCAAATAGTGGAGAGAGAACGATTAATTTGGAATTAATCGATTAAATAATATATCAGATATATTAATTGAAATTAGATTTCAATGCGGAATTAAAATTAGATTTCAATTCGGGCAAACGAATTAATTTAGAATTAATTTGTAAGCGACTTTAATATTTAATTATGTCGCAATGGCAAATTCGTTAATTCAGAATTAAACGAACCCGGCCCCGAGCGAAGTTGCGTGTTGGATTGTTCGACTTAAATTCAGAATTTACAAGTGGTGGGACCCACTTGACTTGTTGGAGTTTCTAAGCATCCCAAGATCATTTATCAAGCATGAAACAAGTGCGAATACAATGAGGGAGTTGCAGAATACTCACATCGAGCGGTTGAGCGACGCGCGATGCAACAAAAACTTGATTTTCTGCCCACTGGACTGCACGGCAGTGGCTGATTTCCTCCTCCAAGAATTCGGCCATTGATGTCTTTCTTTGAGCTCCAAGCTTCGCCAAATGATTCCAAGCTCATGGGTGGACTTCCCTATCACCTTCGCATGTCTCTCGGAGTGCTAGCTCTTGACGGTTTTGCCACAAAATCGCCACACTTTTGCTTCCCATCTCACGATTTCTGCCCAGAAAAACCATTGAAGAAAATGGCCAAATGGCCGAGAGAGAGAGAGAGGAGTTTTTGGCTCCAAAATGAAAAAGAGAGAGAGAGAGACGAATTGTGTGTGTTGTTGGAAGAAAAGTGTATCTAATACACTTAATTTGAAAGTCAAAAATCATTAATAAAATAATGATAAATGTCTTTCAAATCCATCAAATGTTTTCCATCAACTTCCATCAACTCACATCAATCAATCAAATCAAGTGACAAGTTGTCACATCACTCAAAGTGACTAATGATTTGACGTTTGATGCGACTTGCGATTTGACGCTTGATTTGACTTGCGTGCCGCACTCGAATTCAAAATACGAATGCGCTCGCAAACAATCTCGGGCTCGGGTTCGCTAATTCCAAATTAATGAATTTTCCGTTGCGACGCAATTAAATGATTATGCCTAGCGAAATCACTATTCACGTCGCTAACGAATTAATTCTAAATTAACTCGTTCGCCCGAATTAAAATCTAATTTTAATTCCGCGTCGAAATCCAATTTCGTTTAATATATCGAATATATTAATTTATCGATTAATTCCAAATTAATCGTTATCTCTCTTTAAATGATATTTTATCCCAGATAAAATATCTCCGCAATTAATCCCATATTAATTTTCTCTCTCTTCTAATTAATCCCATATTAATAAAAGTGCGAGTCATACGTCATCGGTGAATCTTCGGGAAGCGACCCATGAGATCCTCGGATATGTTGGCAGTAAATTCGGTCGTCGGACTATCCGAACACGTACGTACCAAGTACGACGTTTATACCGATTTACAAGACAAGGTTGGCTTCTAACAAAGCGCCATGCCTTCCCAATTCTCCAGAAATATCCTTACAGGAATATAATGATCTATATCAGGCGTAATAGACGTAGTATTGTGTATGTCGATCCAGTATCGGATGATCACGTGCTAGGCCTGGGGCTGGAATTGTGTCTGCCCCGTACGAAGCACATGTCGGATGTCTGGTAACTAGTCTCTATAATCGGATAAACCTGACCTTGTCATTTTATCCCGATGACTGCAGTACTTAAGAGTACTAGTACCGTATCCTACGTGACCATCATCTCCATATGACTGGAGTGACACTTCCGTCTTGACATCACACCCAACACACTACGATTCTCGATATACCCAGAAGAGGCGTACACATAAACCGGTTAAAGCCCTGGATGACCAAAACCAAAGTATATTGATTGTCGCAAGTATTAGCGGTGCAAGTCTCAGGTTAAGACCAAATACACCTACCCTGATTTCGGACTTCCATAGACACATAGTCATACTACCAATGGAATTCCGAGGGGGTCTATCCAGAGCGAAGCTGTTTCCCGTACCATCGGTAAAATACAACCTCTTATTACACTTGCATGAGTATCATATACCCAAATATATGAGAACTATGTCGTTATGCCCTCACAACGCGCACAAGTGTAATACTAGTCTTTTACGCATTTATTGATGTCCAATCTCGACAATGCTCTGACTAGGGATATTTAATGATTAATCCTTCGTGGACTGATACTGTCTCATATCATTCTCAATCCAGGAACTAATCATAGGGACCTCCTATCATTTATACATCTTGGTGATCTAATCACAAATGATAAGAGAGCAATCTCCTTTGTCACATAGTTAATTTGTACAACAACACCGTGATCTGTACAAATAATGACGCTATAGGTCATAATTGTCCAACAATCTCCCAATTGGCATATAGCCAGTCACTCGAGTGTCTGACACCTGAACTATGTACGGTTGGCTCAAACTGCTGAGAAAAGGCTTTCGTCAGCGGATTTGTATGATTATCATATGATGCGATTTATTCGATCATCACATTGCCACGATGTATGATCCGAACGAATCAGATGAATAGTCGTAGTATGTATCTGGATCGTTGATGAGACCATTAATTCTTTAGCTTGTGCTGACGCCCAACTCAGCTGCTAACAGAACTATATCTAATCTAATTAGATTTGTTGTCGACCCAGAAGGCTTCTATTGCTGCCTCAGCTGCAACTATAACCCGCATTTGTTGTTTATTCGGTAACAGTATCTTGCTTGGAAGATTTCCAGCTCACTGTACCGTTATTCAAACTGTATAGTACCGTTTGCGACTCATAATCGTTTTATCGGTTGGGAAACTTGCAGTAGTGATCCCAGTCACTTCAAGTTCTCCTTCTCCATAGATTAAGACAGCATCCTTAGATCTCTAAGATACTAATGTATGTTCTTAACTTCAATCCAGAGACTATCACTTGGATTGGCCTGTTTGTGACTTTATATGCTCAAAGCGTATGAGACACCAGGTCGCGTACATTTATCAATGTACGAGTTCTCGGAGAGTTTTATGAAAGCCAAGCTTTCACCGATAATTATTTTGGGAATATCATTTCCAAGAAATGATGTATTATCATTATTTTATAGGACATTATTGTCAGTGCGCTCCCACTAACCCTCTTATATACACAAGAATCATTTTTGTTTTGAATTAAATCATAAACTATTATGATTACATCAAAAAGATAATTCCAAGAACCTATGCTTGCTTCAATCCAAATATGGATCGAATAACCTGCAAACCTTGTTTGCTAGTTATTATACGAAAAAATTGACAGGATGTTTTAAACATCCTCCAAAAGGTTTCCTTTTCAGGAAAGTGATTTTCCCGTTAAGCTGTCATATTTCACTAATGAAACATGCAGCATTAGCAAGCATTATCCAAATGGATTTACCATGGCAACAAATAAAAGGTTGAATCGAAATCAACATAATGTTGATAACGATACCTTTCCGCTAAAAGCCTAGCTTTACAAGTTGGTATGTTGCCTTCCATGTATGTCTTCCTCGAAGACTTATAAAGTACCAATAGGCACAATGCCTTGCGGTACATCAACTAGTGTCCAAACATAGTTGATATACATGGAATCCATTTTGGATATCATGGCACTTTGCCATAAAAGGGAGTCGATACCTTGCATCACTTCCTCATACGTAGTCAGTTGGTATACCTCAATAAGATTGACATTTTTATGAGGTGAGATCAGAAAGCCATACCCCAGGTTGTTTTCTGACTCTCTCCGATCTACGCGGTTCTTGTGTATTCAAAGATTACTGGTATAGTTTCATCCTTGATGAACTATTTGTGTTCCAATAAGGACTCGGTGCCTTGAACAGTATTACTCCGATTTTCATCGAGTTTTACTATCCTCCCACTTACCACTGCATATCGGTATTCCTCTTAGGAAAACCGCATGGTGAGCGGCAATTAAATTGTTCTCTTGTGAGTTGTATAAGTACTATACTTTGGTATCCCTAGGATAACCTACAATTGGCACTTATCCAATTTGGGTTTTAGTTTGGTATCATCCAAACATATGCCTAGCATACCCAAATTATCAGGAATGAGAAACCCGGTTTCTTTCCTGTTCATATCTAATATGAAATCTGTCAAACAGATTATTATGGAACCTTATTCAAAATAAGTTCTGCATTGTTTATGCTTATCCGTAGAAGGAAATGGTAACTCAGAGCGACTCATGATTAACCTTATCATGTCTAACAAAATTCGGTTACTCGGTTCGGACATACCGTCAAAATGACGTATTCCGGGAGGAGTCCTCATTGAAAGAATACTATACTCTTTCAAGTATTTTAGAAACTTATTTCTTAATTATTTTTCATTACGGTCTTACCGCGATGGTTTAATACTTTAGCCGATCTGTTTGTCTATTTCGTGTCGAAAACTCTAAAAGTTTCCGATTCGTGTTCTTCAAAAGAAACATGTAACCACAACGTGATGCCCCATCCGTAAAGGTCACGAAATATTCATATCCACCTCTAGCCTAGCTAGACATGGGCCCACTTGCTTCACTATGAACTAGGGCTATCAGATCGGTGGCATTTGCACTTTTTACCAAGTAAAGGTGTTTTATGCACTTTGCCCAATAAACTAGATTCGTAGACTTTATTTGAATAGAATCAAATTTGTCCTAGTACCCACTCTTCAAAAGTGTGGATATATGAGTCTTGTTTAATTGTGTCCCAGACAACAATGCCACAATATGTTTCTTCTGATCAAATCAGTTTGAGCTATTTGTTTGTCATGTTATCCTTTTTGAGATTTATTTATATTCAAAATATAAATGTTGTTATTCACATCTAATGTGTTTATCTCAATATCATCTTTATATAATAAAACACTTTAGTGTTCTAGAATATAAAGGTAAACCCACAGTGGGTTAAACACTGATATGGAGATAATGTTTCTAGTCAAATTAGTTACATTATAACAGTTTCCAAATTTAGGTACACACCCGAGGGTAGTTCCTAAAATTAGGTTTCTGCGGTTAAAACATCGACTTTCGTCCCGTTTCCGATTCGCAGATAAATCTCTATTGAAGTCAGTATCCTGTTCAAAACAGATTTTGATCATCAGTATATATTTATGTATCACACTAAGTATTTAAAATCCAATTTTAATATTAGTTGTGACCATAATTATGACAAACATATTTGAAGTCAGAGCCTTGCCCAGTCTTCAATTCCTTCATGTCTGCTTTGTCCAAACGGCAGTCACGCTTTTGCGATCCCGTTTGCAACAATCCGACAGACATTTTGGAATATGTCATTTATCTTCCCAGAAGATTATAATGATTTTGCATTTGCCCTTTTCATATTCCAGAAGCCTTTGGCCAAGCCTCGGGTTTCTAGAATATCAAAGTAAGGTGCGCCTTGCGCTACTTGCCTATTGCAAACTTTGACTTTGTCTCCTTGAGATTAGCCATTAACTCTCCAAGAGTTAAGTATTGCAACTTAGTACTTCTAAAATCTAAGTATAGATTTATGAAAATCCTTCAATTTCATTATCATACTTTAAGGATCTAACCCTTAGTTCTGACAAAGAAATTAAGGAGTCTATTGCGACAAGCTTAATGGATTAAGCACAAAGTTATTATCACATAAATCTTCCAAAGATTATGCTCTACTATTTGCTTAACTCCGGGCTTAAGGTTAATATGTTATTTTATCAAATAAAGTAACTTATTATTTTCCAAGACCATCCTGAAATTTATTCCCAATTTAAAAATTAAACCATTTAAATACATTTTCCCTAGGATTATGTTTTAAATGTCAATCTTTCAATTTTATCTTGATTTTAATAGTCCAACTATTCAATCAACGATTTCAGGTACTATTATATATAATGATTACTGTAGTCCAACTATATAATCAACTATACTTTTAATTTGTTAATTCAATTATATTGATTACTATAATCCAATTATAAAATCAACTATTTATTGAATTAGTTTGAATATAGTCCAACTATTTTTATTAAAACAACAATTTAAATATTAGTCTAACTAACATTTAATAATTTGACGAATGATATTTGTTTGAGCGCGTATGGCAAGTAATTAAACGAATATTAAAAATTCAATTCTTGCCTCCCACTATTTTTCGGCGAGCCTCTAACCCTCTGTCGAGTACTCGGGAAACCGTGTTTCCTAGTGGGCTAGGATCCCGTTAAATATCACACAATCTTGACTTTGGGCAACAAATTATATGATAATTAAATAGGTAGATCTCTAAGATCAATTGGATCCAATCCAATTCCTAGATCCACTAGGGGGACATCCAAGTCCGAAACATATATCTTATATATGCCAATATATCCAATATATTACCTAACATTTTTCCTCTGAATCAACTAAGCCTTGGCTTTGGCACAACAAACTTAGTGATCCCAGTAAAGCGGAACCCATTGACCATGGAAAGCTTCGTAATCAATGTCGATGGACAAGAAGTGGTCTTGACTTTGGCCAACAAACCACAACTTGGACAAGACAATGATATGGAACAAAGCTCTCGTGATTCAAACACATCCTCGACGGACAAAGGCATTGACTTTGGCCAACAAACCAATGCCAGTCTTGGATCTTGAGTAAGAATCACTCAATGGAAGTAAAAACGCTTAATATTGTTTGAGGGTTTTTCGCGTGCAAATTGGCAACCAATTTATTATCTTTATTAAGGTCACATCATCATACACCCTTAAACATGCATTCTAAACACATAATAAAGCGCGTATAAATAAATAATAATGATATGCGGATGGATACTTTACACATTGATCCTAGATCAAATCTCTCCCTTTCCTCTCCCGCTAGCACAAGTATTTACTTATACCCGTTACACTACACTTCTAAAGAAACCTCATTTACATTGAGGGGAATATGTGAGAAGAGAATACAAAGAATAAGGAGGTAATAAGGCTGGACACGCAGGTCCGATTAATAAATCAAACTTATTACAACAATTTCTAAAATTGTCCCACCCATCTAATATCCATCCGATATACATTATTCATGCATCGCAACCATGTATTCACACAAGCATGTTATCAATCAATCTAATCAAATTAATTAATCTAATAATTAGTGACCATCCAATGTTCAAACAACGATTTGATTTTGCGCGAGTCAAACTCGTTTTGCTAATAAGTACGTAAAGTACGAATTCTCGAATTAAATTAAACTACAAAATTAAATCCAATTCAATTTGCATTTAATACTAATTCGCTTATTTAATTCCAAATTAAATATCACACTTTATTAATAAACCTTTACGATTTAAATTCCAAATTTAATCGTTACGAGTCTCAAAGCCCGATTAATATCCAATATTAATTTAATTAAAGTCCAATGGGCTTTTAATTAATTTCTTAAGGCGTGGACTTTTGGTCAACTCGGGTCAAACCGAATAACCAAAATCCAATCCGGGAATTACCCCATAAGCCCAGAAATCAATTTTGGCCCATTAGGCCCAATTAAACTTTAAAGGTCCATTAGTCGCATTTGGGCTTTATAGAGGCGGTTTTGGGCCCAATTGGATCCAACCAATTTAGCCTAAACCTAACTTGGTACAACTAAGCCTAAACCTAACTTGGTACAACTAAGCCCAATAAGCCCAATTACAACATTTAAAGCCCAAATCCAATTTAAAGCCCAATTTAATTAAATTCCAAAAATCCAATTTCTTAATTTAATTAAACAAAGTGCATAACATAATTAATTACCCAATTAACATTTCTAAAACATCAATTAGCCTAATTAATCATGCTTATCAACAAAACATGTCCAACATATTTTATCAAAAAATCAAACCCAAATACACATGCTATAGTCTCGGCAATGGAGGGATTTTTCAAATCAATTCCGAATTCAATCCAATCAAATTCTAAATCAATATTTCCCAATCGTTTCCAACTCATCCAATGATCAACGAAACAAAATTCCAAGACATTTAGGGCTAGTACATATTCGGCCAAGCCAACAATTTTAGGGAAAAATGTTCCAAACAATTTTTCATCAAATTGATCCAATCAATCCTTAATTAAACATGTATTAAGCATACTAATTCATCTAATTTAATCAAAACATGCTCAAATACATTTTACCCAAATTTTAAGCCGTAAATTTTCATGCTCAACCTTGCTCATAGATACCATTGTTGGAGTTTCTAAGCATCCAAAGATCATTTATCAAGTGCGAATACAATGAGGGAGTTGCGGAATACTCACATCGAGCAGTTGAGTGACGCGCGAGGCAACAAAAACTTGATTTTCTGCCCACTGGACTGCACGGCAGTGGCTGATTTCCTCCACCAAGAATTCGGCCATTGATGTCTTTCGTCGAGCTTCAAGCTTCGTCAAATGATTCCAAGCTCATGGGTGGACTTTCCTATCACCTTCGCATGTCTCTCAGAGTGCTAGCTCTTGACGATTTTGCCACAAAATCGCCACACTTTTGCTTCCCATCTCACGGTTTCTGCCCAGAAAAACCAGCGAAGAAAATGGCCGAGAGAGAGAGGAGTTTTTGGCTCCAAAATGAAAAAGAGAGAGAGAGACGAATTGTGTGTGTTGTTGGAAGAAAAGTGTATCTAATACACTTAATTTGAAAGTCAAAAATCATTAATAAAATAATCATAGATGTCTTTCAAATCCATCAAATGCTTTCCATCAACTTCCATCAACTCACATCAATCAATCAAATCAAGTGACAAGTTGTCACATCACTCAAAGTGACTAATGATTTGACGCTTGATACGACTTGTGATTTGACGCTTGATTTGACTTGCGTGCCATACTCGAATTCAAAATGCGAATGCGCTCACAAACAATCTCGGGCTCGGGTTCGCTAATTCCAAATTAACGAATTTTCTGTTGCGACGCAATTAAATGATTATGCCTAGCGAAATCATTATTCATGTCGCTAACGAATTAATTCTAAATTAACTCGTTCGTCCGAATTAAAATCTAATTTTAATTCCGCGTCGAAATCCAATTTCGTTTAATATATCGAATATATTAATTTATCGATTAATTCCAAATTAATCGTTATCTCTCTTTAAATGATATTTTATCCCAGATAAAATATCTCCGCAATTAATCCCAGATTAATTTTCTCTCTCTTCTAATTAATCCCATATTAATAAATGTACGAGTCATACGTCATCGGTGAATCTTCGGGAAGCGACCCATGAGATCCCCGGATATGTTGGTAGTAAATTCGGTCGTCGGATTATCTGAACACGTACGTACCAAGTACGACGTTTGTACCGATTTACAAGACAATGTTGGCTTCTAACAAAGCGCCATGCCTTCCCAATTCTCCAGAAATATCCTTACAGGAATATAATGATCTATATCAGGCGTAGTATACGTAGTATTATGTATGTCTATCCAGTATCGGATGATCACGTGCTAGGCCTGGGGCTGGAATTGTGTCTGCCCCGTACGAAGCACATGTCGGATGTCTGGTAACTAGTCTCTATAATCGGATAAACCTGACCTTGTCATTTTATCCCGATGACTGCAGTACTTAAGAGTACCAGTACCGTATCCTACGTGACCATCATCTCCATATGACTGGAGTGACACTTCCGTCTTGACATCACACCCAACACACTACGATTCTTGATATACCCAAAAGAGGCATACACATAAACCGGTTAAAGGCCTGGACGACCAAAACCAAAGTATATTGATTGTCGCAAGTATTAGCGGTGCAAGTCTCAGGTTAAGACCAAATACACCTACCCTGATTTCGGACTTCCATAGACACATAGTCATACTACCAATGGAATTCCGAGGGGGTCTATCCAGAGCGAAGCTGTTTCCCGTACCATCGGTAAAACACAACCTCCTATTACACTTGCATGAGTATCCTATACCCAAATATATGAGAACTATGACGTTATGCCCTCACAACGCGCACAAGTGTAATACTAGTCTTTTACGCATTT
Source organism: Zanthoxylum bungeanum (assembly GCA_019454045.1). Lineage (NCBI taxonomy): Eukaryota > Viridiplantae > Streptophyta > Magnoliopsida > Sapindales > Rutaceae > Zanthoxylum > Zanthoxylum bungeanum. Next base: position 88,227 of record SKCR01009133.1, read on the forward strand.
ATCGATGTCCAATCTCGACAATGCTCTGACTAGGGATATTTAATGATTAATCCTTCGTGGACTGATACTGTTTCATATCATTCTCAATCCAGGAACTAATCATAGGGACCTCCTATCATTTATACATCTTGGTGATCTAATCACAAATGATAAGAGAGCAATCTCCTTTGTCACATAGTTAATTTGTACAACAACACTGTGATCTGTACAAATAGTGACGTTATGGGTCATAATTGTCCAACATGACTTACATCACACAATTGACTAGTGATGGAAGTGGTTAAAGTTGAGTGTAAGCATTAGATTGCTTGTTTTTCACTCAATTAAAATCCAACACACTTTTTCATTTGGAATGACATATACCAACTTGATTTTTGGTAAATGATAATTTGGTTTTTTGAAAATCAAATACACAACACAAGAAAAAAAATCTCTCTCTCCCTTTTCCAAGCCTAATGCTATGAGCTTCCTTTCTCTACTTAGAATTTTTGTTGTAAATTTTCTTCAAGATAGCACTATCAAGGAGTCATATAAGGTGATAGGGAAACCAATCCTAGAGTTTGGAACACAAAGAAAAGCTTGGAGCTCTTCATCAACATCAAAAGTTTTGAACTTCATACTTCCATCAAATCCACTCAATGTAAGTTTTTCCACAACTTCTTTGAGTATTCACACACATATCATGATTAGATATCCTTCGCATGTTCTAGACACTCCAAAAATGGTATCAGAACCTTTTCTAAGCATGAAATGAGTTTAGGGTTTATATACTTTTATTTGGGGTTTTTGTGTTTTGAGCATGATTTCTTCAAATTATTTGTTTGGTTGAGCTTGAATGATGATGAATTGGATTTATCTTAAAATTTGAGAAAATTTGATTAGATTAATTTTCCCTAAATTTCCTAGCTTGGCCGAATCTACCCTAAGAGTGTATCATGGTGATTTTTTTGATTTTAGACCATTGGATGTGTTTAAAGCAAGAGATAAATTGATTGTTGATTTAATTGGATTGAAATCAAATTGATTGAAATTTTGTGCCATATTGTCGTGACTATAAGAAGCATGTATTGATTGATTTTGCTTCAAATTGTGTTGGACATGAGTTGGTTAATTAAAGCATGATTAATTAGTTTAATTGGTGTTTTGGAAATATTGATTTAACTAATTAATTATGACTATTACACTTTAATTAAAATTAATGTGAAATTTGGAATTTTGTATTAATTAAAATTAGTATTTGATTTTGAATTGGGCTAATATTATTTTATTTGGGCTTAATGGGCTTGTTTGGGCCAAGTTTGGTTTATGACAATTGGATTGGATCCAAATTGGGCCTAAAACCATTCCATAAAATCCAAATATAATAATTGGGCCTAATGGGCCTAAATTGATTTTTGGCAAATAGGGTGATTCTTAAATTGGGCCTTGGCATTTGGGTTTGATCCATATTGGCCAAAGCCCATGCCTTAAGAATTAATTAAAAGCCCATTGGACTTTAATTAAATATTATTGGATACTAATTGGGCCTTTGAGACCCATTCAAGATTGGATTTAGAATCTAAGTCTAAAAGGCACATAAATAAGTGTAATTATTTAATTTGAAATTAAATTAGAATTAGTATTGAATACACATTAAATTTGATTTAAAATTATAGTTCAATGTAATTCAAGAATACGTACTTTGAGTGTTTATTCTCAAACGAGTTGGACTCGCACAAATCAAATCGTTGTTTGAACATTGGATGGTCATTAATTCAAAGATTAATTAATTGGATTAGATTGATTGAAAAACATGCTTTGTGTGAATACATGGATGTATTGTATGAATAATGTATATCAGATGAATATTAGAAGGGTGAGGGCAATTTTGGAAATTATTATAATAAATTTAGAATTTATTAAATTGGACCTGCGAGTCCAGCCTTTTATCTCTTGACTCTTTGTATTTCTCTTCTCACCAATTCCCCTCAATGTTAATGAGGTTTCTTTATTGTATTATGTAATTGGGTAGAAGTTAGAATAGTGCTAGCGGGAGAGAGGAAATGGAGAGATTTGTTCTAGGAACAATTTGTTAAATATCAATCCGTAAATCATTATTATTTATTTCGCGCCTTATTATGCTTTTAGAATGCATGCTTAAGGGTGTATGATGAGACCTGATCAAAGATAATAAATTGGTTGTCAATTTACGCGAAAAACCCTCAATCCAATATTAAGCTATTTCCTTCCATTGAGTGGTTCTCTCTCAAGATCCAAGATTGACATTGGTTTGCTGGCCAAAGTCAAGATCAATGTCCATCGCGGATGTGTTTGAACCACGAAAGCTTTGTTCCATATCGCATGTCTTGGCCGGTTGTGACTTATTGGCCAAAGTCAAGGTCATTTATAGTTCATCGACATGGATTACGAAGCTTTCCCACTGTCAATGGGTTGCACTTAACTGGAATCATTAAGCTTGTTGAGCCAAAGCCAAGGCTTAGTTGATTCAGAGGAAAATGTTAGGAAATATATTGGATATATTGACATATATATTGTATATATGTTTCGGACTTGAAGGTCCACCTATCGGATCTATGAATTGTATGAGATCCAATTGATCTTAGAGATCTACCTAGTTAAGTATCATACAACTTGTTGGCCAAAGTCAAAGTTGTGTGTTATTTAACGGGATCCTAGCCCACTAGGAAACTAGGTTTCCCGAGTACTCAACATAGGGTTAGAGGCTCGCCGAAAAATAGTGGGAGGCCAGTATTGAATTTGCAATTTCATTTAAATACTTGCCAAATACGCACTTTCAAATTATTTTCGTCATTTTATATATTTATATTAGTTGGACTAATATTTTATTATTTTCTTTTAACAGTTGGACTGTACCCGTAATCATTAATTGAATAGTTAGACTATTGTAGATGGCCGGAAAGATCAACGTTAGGGACATTATCATAGGTGAAAATGTCTTTAATGGTGTAAACTTTCCTGACTGGGATATGAACCTTAGGATTTTCCTAGGGGCTGAGAGATTGCTATATACGATAGAGAGACCTCTTAGGCCTAAGGCCGGAATTGAGCAGCTGCTTGAGCTTGAGCTTTAGAAGACTCACAATGATGACAACTCAACTGGTTAATCTGTCATGCTTGCTGCAATGACCCCACAATTTCATCGTCAAAACAATGGATTGGATCCCTACGAAATGATGTTGAAATTGAAGGACCTTCACCGATCTAACCTTAGATCGGAGAGGTACGAATTGCAGAAGAAGCTCTTTCTCTCTCGCATGTCAGAGGGTACATCTATTAAACACCATGCATCACAGATGATTGCTGACATCGAACAGCTAGGACAACTAGGCATAGTCTTCGAGGCTGAGACTTCCATAGATTTGATCTGACAGTCTCTTCCTGACAGCTGGAGCGGGTTCATCATGAACTATAATATGATGAACCAAGAAAATACTCTTGGAGATTTGATTGCAATGCTGAAAGAGGCAGAAAAAGAGCTTTTGAAGGGTAAAAAGTGCGAGGCGCACTTCGCTTTGACATCTCATAATGGCAAGACATGGTCGAAGGCTTCTGGAGGTGTGAAGAAGAAGAAGAAGAAGAGAAAGGGCAAGGCCAAATCATCAAAGTCTTCTGGGAAGGCAAATGACAAATCCCAAGATGTCTGCCTATAGTATGGCAAACGGGGTCACTGGAAGCGTGACTGCCGTGAGTAGAAGGCACACATGAAGGAAGTGAAGGCGGGCAAGGCACCAGCTTCAGTTATGTTTGTTATTGAAATAAACATGTCTACTTCTAGTTTTAAAAATTGGATTTTTGATTCTGGTTGTGGTATTCATATATGTACTGATGTGTAGGATCTGCAGATTAGCAGGAGACTGGCTTCAGGAGAGATCTACCTCCGAGTTGGAAATAGGACTAGAGTCGCCGTTTTGGCTGTTGGTACCTACATTTTGGAACTTCCCTCGAGGAATGTACTTACTTTATCAGACTACTATTATGTACCTAGTTTGACTGGAAACATTATATCTGTATCTTGTTTAACCCAATGTGGGTATACTTTTGTATTCAGAAACACCAGGTGTTTTGTTTATAAAAATGCTTTTGAGATATGTAGTGCTGATGTTAATAATGGTCTTTATATTTTGAATATAAATAAATCTCAAACATATAACGTGACAAATAAAAGGCTTAAATTAAGTAACAAATATGAAACTTATATGTGGAATTGTCGTCTGGGACACATTAACAAGACTCATATATCCATACTTTCGAAGAGTGGGTACTTGGACGGATTTGATCCAAATTCATATGACGTCTACAAATCTTGTTTATTAGACAAAATACCTAAAATACCTTTTAGCGGTAAAGGTGCACGTGCCACCGAACTGTTAGCCATCGTTCATAGTGACGTATATGGGCCCATGTCTAGCCAGGCTAGATGTGGATAAAAATACTTAGTAACCTTTTACGGATGATGCATCACGTTATGGTTATGTGTATCTTATGAGACACAAATCAGAAACTTTTGAGAAATTCAAAGAGTTTCGACACGAAGTAGAAAAACAGACCAGCAAAATTATTAAAACATTACGGTCGGACCGTGGTGGAGAATACTTGAGCAATGAGTTTCTCAATTACTTGAAAGAGTATGATATTCTTTCACAGTTGACTCCTCCCGGAACACCTCAATTAAACGATATTTCCGAACGGAGAAACCGAACTTTGTTGGACATGGTAAGGTATATGATGAGTCGCACTGAGCTACCAATTTCGTTCTAGGGATATGCATTGAACAGTGCAATACTTATTTTGAATAAGGTTCCGTCAAAGTCTGTTCAACAGACTCCATATTCCATATGAAATATGGACATGAAAGAAACCAGGTTTCTCATTCCTGAAGATTTGGGGATGCTGGGCATACGTTAAATGTTTGGATGGTACCAAACAGCGAACCCTAATCGAATAAGTGCCTATTTGTAGGTTATCCTAGGGAAACCAAAGGATATTACTTCTACAACCCATAATAGAACGAGGTATTTGTTGCTCTACATGAGGTTTTCCTTAAAAAGGAATTCCTAAATATAGTGGTAAGTGGGAGGAAAGTAGAACTCAATGAAAATCAGAGTGATACTGTTCCTGGCACTGATTCCTTAACGGAACACGAACAGTTCATCAGGGATGAAACTGTACCACATTCTTCTAATACACAAGAACCGCATAGATCAGAGAGAGTCAGAAAAAAACCTGAGAGGTCTGGGTTTCTGATCTCACCTCACGTAGATATCAATCTTATTGAGGATAATGAGCCGGCTATGTATGAGGAAGCAATACAAGGTATCGAGTCCGCTTTATGGCAAGAATCCATGAAGTCCGAAATGGATTTCATGTATACCAACCAAGTTTGGACACCGGTTGATACACCAGAAGGCGTAAAGCCTATTAGTTGTAAATGGGTCTTCAAGAAGAAGACGGACATGGATGGCAACATACAAATTTACAAAGCTAGGCTTGTAGTGAAAGGGTATCTTCAATGACATGGTGTCGATTACGATGAAATTTTTTCACATGTTGCCATGATTAAATCCATTCGGATTATGCTTGCTATTGCTGCATATTACGATTATGAAATATGGCAAATGGATGTCAAAATCGTTTTTCTTAACGGAAACCTTTTGGAGGATGTTTATATGCAACAACCTGACGATTTTGTCGTACCAAAACATGCAAACAAGTTTTGCAAGTTAAATCGATCCATTTATGGATTGAAGCAAACATCACGTTCTTGGAACCAACGTTTTGATGAGATCATAAAAGAATATGATTTCGTTCAAAACGAAGATGATCCTTGTGTATATAAGAAGGTTAGTGGGAGCGCACTGACATTCATTGTACTTTACGTTGATGATGTATTGCTTATTGGGAATGACATTCCCATGCTACAATCGGTGAAAGCTTGGATTTCATTAAAATTCTCCATGAAAGATCTGGGAGAAGCGGTTTTTATTCTAGGAATAAGGATCTACCGGGATAGATCTAGAAAGCTGCTTGGACTCTCCCAGATCTCGTATATTGATAAAGTGTTGAAGAGATTCAATATGGATCAATCTAAGAGGGGATTGTTGCCAGTGTCACATGGCGTCTCTCTATCTAAGGACATGTGTCCTAAAACTCAAGATGAGAGAGACAACATGAGTCGGATCTCGTTCGCTTCTGCAGTCGGATCGATCATGTATGTCATGATATATACGCGACCTAATGTCTCGTATGCTTTGAGCATGTGTAGTCGCTATCAGGCCGATCCAGGTGATGGTCACTGGGTTGCGGTCAAGAACATCCTTAAGTATCTTAGACGAACTATGGATGCTTTCTTAATCTGTGGAGATGGAGAACTTGAGGTAACTGGGTTTACCGATGTAAGTTTCCAAACCGATAAAGATGACTGTAAGTCACAATCCGGTTACATATTTTGTTTGACCAACGGAGCAGTGAGCTGGAAATCTTCCAAGCAAGAGACTATTACCGATTCAACAATAGAAGCGGAATATATCGCTGCAGCTGAGGCAGCAAAAGAGGCAGTTTGGATCAGTAAATTCCTAATTGGATTATGAGTAGTTCCGTTAGCAGCTGAGCCCGTTCTTTTTTATTGTGACAATAACGGGGCTATAGCGCAGGCTAAGGAACCGCGGTCTCATCGACGATCCAAGCATGTACTTCGACGTTTCCATCTGATTCGTGAGATCATATATCGTGGCGATGTGAAGATCGAGAAGGTCGCATCAGATGACAACATTACAGATCCACTGACGAAGGCTATTTTTCATCAAAAGTTTGAGCGACATGTACATAGTTCAGGTGTTAGATACTTGAGTGATTGGCTATAGGCCAAGTGGGAGATTGATGGACAATTATGACCCATAACATCACTATTTGTTCAAGATATTGTGGTTTTTGTACAAATTAACTATGTGACAAAGGAAATTGCTATTTTATCATTTTTTAATTAGATTACTTGAATATATAAATGATAAAAGTCCTTATGATTAGTTCCAGATTAATAAGATATGAGACAATATCAATCCACGTAAGTTTTAATCATTAAATATCCATAGTCCTAGTATTATCGAGATTGGACATCGATAATGAGGAATAAACTAGTATTGCACTTGTGCGCGTTATGGAAGCGTAACTGTAAAGTTCTCATATATTTGGGTATTGGATACTCATGCAAGTGTAATAGGAGGTTCTGTTTACCGATGGTACGAAAAAAGTTTCGCTCTGGATAGACCCCTCGGAATCACTACAAGAAAACTATGAAATAGAGACGGAAATATCCGTCGCTAATCCGTTGCTACTGGACAGTTAGCGACGGATTAGCGACGGACAAATTTCATCTCTATTTCATTGGTCGCAAAAAAATAGCGACGGAAATATATCATTCGTCGCTAATATTAGCGACAGAAATTATTCCGTCTCTATATAGCGACGGAAATTTCCGTCTCTATTCAGCGACGGATAATTTCGTCTCTATTCCGTCTCTAATCTCTATTTAGAAACGGAAAGTCCGTCTCTAAGCTCCGTTTCTAATTTCCTAGGAATTTTTTTTATAAAATTATTATTCTTAAATTTTTGTATAAATAAATTTTATTTTAAACAATATTATTAATATTAGTACATAAAATTATAAAATAAATATATTAATTAAATTATAAAAAACACAACAAATAGTAAAATAAAAATTATTATATAATTTTTAAAAAAATACAACATAAAAAAATACATATAAGCTAAGATCCCATAGATCCTTGTATAGTTTTTCCAAACCCACAGTGACTGTTCAAAGTTGAACAATGCATAAACAAGATGATTGAATTACGAGACTATTACATTGGAAACCAGTCCAGCTGAAACCTATGATAGAGAATAGCCGTATGCCCATCCACCTCTTCAACTAAGCTTCCATACTGGAAACTGCAATCTCACCTGCACAAAACATGAAAAACAATATGCATGTGGCATGAGTATGACCTTTGAGAAAGCTACATAAAAATAATAGAAAGATAAAATATCTTTACTTTGGACAGTAGAAACCCAATCACAGAATGCATCTCAAAGACAACATCCTATGCCATAATTATATGATATGCAAGTTAAGATGAAAAATAAAATTCTAACAAGATCAAGAATATCAAACCTTAAATGTAGAACATGGTTAGCACCTGCATTAAGTATATGTCTTTGCACATCACCTTCTTCAGGTATTTTTTTTTGCAAAAGGATGAATGTAGCAACCTCAGTATTATCAAATTGCCCAAGAAAATTCAGCTTCACCCTCTTCAGACAGAATTCAAGAGGAATTCAGACCTTTTCTAATTCATAAACCAATCCACAATATATATCTAGCTTAAGAAGATAAAATACTAAATTAATTGCTTATGATAGGAAAAGAAATATGGACTTTTCCAACTTGCTTTCAATCCCATCATGAAAAGAGAGAATCGATGAAATTCCTAGAGTTCATTACACGAGCTTAATGATATCTGTACTACCAGTCAGCTAACTAGCAATGGTTCCACATTCTATCCCGGGAGAGGTATTTAACATGTAAAACACACTATTGACATATATGTTTAGCTAAAGCTATAAGGAATTTTGTTGATAAAAAGTTATAACATACCCTCCTCAGAGGCAAGCTGCTTCCACGCATTTAGCTTCATAGCTCGAGTATCCATCTGATTACACAATCCACACGAAGTTAAGTGAAAAATATTATAATCCAATTTCATTTAACCATGAATTAATCATCAAGTACAACATATTAAGCATCTCCCTTCAACTCACCACACTCAGATACTTAACACATGTTATGCCGATCACTAAATTACAAGACTATATAAGCAAAGATTAAGAATTTAAAGATTAAGAATTTACCACTACATCCCAAGAGAAAACTAGTCTATATGCTTCATCCGGCTTCATGGCATACCGTATTCGTTTAAGAAATTCTTTCTGTAGCTTATCGTTCAAAAAATCCTGTTCGCAAAAATGTTAATCCTCACTTTATGCTGTAAACTCTTTCAATCCACCATAACAAGGCATCTAAATTTTGATCGAACCTTTTTCTTTCTTTTTACACGAATAGTAAATATTAATAATCAAATAAAATACTAACCACGTCAACTTTTTAAGGCCCATCTTGTCTAAAAGTCTCAAAACCTTCACCATATTCAGCTCCAATAGCCTTAAACACAAACAAACACCCCAACTCTTATAAAAAAAATTATTTTCCTCTAAAACAAATCATAAAAACAAAAATGCAGAAACCAAAATCGAGCTTTTTTTAACACTATAGAATAATCCAGCAGCAAAAAAAAACAACAAATACCTTTTGCATAAAAAGCTTGTTGGGTATAATGGGAAACCCATTAAAGGAACCATTTTCATCGAACCCACAAGCGTTTCTAATCACCAAACGCTTAAATTTATGCAGATATAATCAAATAACAAATGTAAAAAATGAGTTAAATTCGAGAAATGAAAAGAAATTGTTATTGGAAAAGACAACAAACCAATAGCTTGAGCGTTGAAGAGAATACCAGGTGATGCGTAGAGCTAAAAGAAAACAAATCGATTATTTCGATGGTGTCTGACGATTCGACCTTTACGGTTATGGTATTGCCCGTTAGGGTTTTAATGAAGATATACATAGCTGCAGATGAAGTGAATAGACGGTGAATTTCTGGTGAAATGAAAAGGTTGTTGCGGAGAGTGAGGAGTGAGAGAGGGCATGGCAAAGAAATTTGAGGGATTTAGGGATTTGGGTGTGACTGACGAAAGGGAAATTTTTTTATTTATTTAAGTAGAATTAGCGACGGAAAATATATTTCGTCGCTATTTAGAGACAGAATTATGATTTCGTCGCTATTTAGTGACGGAATTATGATTCTGTTGCTGTTAATAGAGACGGAATTATGATTCCGTCGCTATTAATAGAGACGGAATTATGATCCGTCACTATTTAGCGACGAAAATATTTTCCGTCGCTAAATATAGAGCCGTCGCTAATTAGAGACGTAATTTTTATTCCGTCGCTAAATAGAGACGGATTCAAAATTCTGTCGCTAAAAATAGAGACGGATTCAAAAATCCGTCGCTATTCCGTCGTTTTTTTCCCGCTAATTCATTCTCGCCACTATTAGTTACAGAATTTTGTCTCGTCGTTAAATTCCGTAGCTAATATTGTAATTCATTTCAATTCTGTCGCTATTCCATTTCGAAATGTTGAAACGGATTTTTCCGTCGCTAATTTCTGTCGCTAATTCTGAATTTTCTTGTAGTGAATCCCATTGGTAGTATGACTATGTTTCTATGGGAATCCGAATCAGGGTATGTGTACTTGGTCTTATCCTAAGACTTGCATCGCTAATACTTGTGACAATCAGTACGCTTTGGTTTTGGTCGTCTGGGGCTTTAACAGGTTCTGTGTACTCCTCTTCTGGGTTTATTGAGAATCGTAGTGTATTGGGTGTGATGTCAAGATGGAAGTATCACTTCAGTCATATGGAGATGATGATCACACAGGGATACAATAGAATATGCATGTTTCTGGTAAAAGTGGGTTTTTGCATATAATGATGTTCTTAGGTTTTAATGATAGTTATGAGTTATTTATGATATTATGAGCATGTGTGGATAAATCCGGATAAATTTGGAGGGTTCGGGATCCTTCCGTAGCGTTTGCGGAAATGTTTTCGGAAGATTTTTCAAAAACGCGTAAACCGAGAATTTTGGTAAATTAGTGACTTGGAATAGCTTGTAATGGTGTTTTAAGATCTTTGAAACTAAAAGTATTGAAATTGGACTTGTTTTGGTTGTTCCGGAAAAATCCGAGAGTTTATCGTGGTTAAGTCGAGAATACCATAAATCACGATTCTGAAGACATTTTTGCCATTTGTTTTGACAGATGTGACTAGGACCTGGAGTGCTCGTGAAGTCAGGTAAGTAACTTATGCGATGAGAACTTAAATTAGTGATTTCGAGTTTAACTATATATATATATATATATATATGACATGTTAGGATAAAAGATGATAGTAAAAGTATATGCTTGAGAACAAAGTTCAAGATTACGTATGGTTAGAATAGTCGACTACCACATGTATGGACCTTTGTTATTGATATGACATGTAGTGAGACATGAAATGAACTGAATGATCATGTGTCTCTATGGATGTATGGAAATGTATAAATCGGTACTGATAAGAATTCGTGTAAGTAAATGTATGAGTATGTATAAGCAAATGTATTAGTATATGAATGCGTAGTTGTATATGTATAACATGTTTGGATATGTATGATTTGGGTATAAAGGATTGGTAAAGAAGATAAAACATGGCTTTAGAATTGTATTAGTACATGTAGATGTGCATCTTTGGAATAAGTTGTTATTGATCAATGTATACGATTTAGCGGCTTAGAAGTTGAGTTTGTATAGACTAAAGTCTTTTCCGAGTAATGGAAGTTTGTGATTGATTGGATACTTATATGAATGGTAAATGTTGGTTTATAGGTATAGAATGTGAGATTTATAAAAGTCATGGAATCAGAATTTGAAGTAATATATATATATTCATATGTTTGATATATGTATATAAACATATGTGTGTGATGATTCTGAATGATTTAGAAATGTTTGTCGTGTATATGTTTGATTATGAGAAAAAGTGTAATGAGTTTGCGACACGTGATATGTATACATGTGAGTGGGTATTTTTCTCTTATTTGAGAGTATTTATTTTAAAGTTTTAATTATGATTTTTGATATGATTTTACGGATCATTGATTTGTTTGTTTTACTTAAAATGATGCTTTCATGTGAAAGAGATATATGATTTAAGCTTTTGATAAAGCTTGGTTTCAGATAAATGCTTTGATGATGAAAATGATTTCAAAAACATGGATTTATGATTTTGGAGACATGAGGGAAAAACCCACTTTAAATGTAACTTGATACGGATATGGAATTGACGGATATGGAATTGACATATATGAAATTGAAGGACATGGTATTGATGGGTATCGGTAATGATATCGAATATAGATGTGTGCACACGAATACAGGACTAGAGATGACAAATGCCTCTAGATCCTGGGTATTGGGCTAGGGGGACTGTGTGTACAACGCCCCTAGACCTTGATATTTCAGAGACAGGTTGGTGGCACTGATAGCACCACTGTTGTCTAGTTTAGTGGCTTGGGGGACTGTGCGTACAACGCCCCAAGACCACGAGATTATTGTACAGATTGACCGTTTGATTTTACAGATGATTTTATATATGATTTTGTGAATGATTTTCATAAAAGTTTTGGAAAGAAAAATCCAGACTTATATCTTGTGGATTTAGAAACAGACTTTTGAGATATGATTCTTTAAAAGAGCATGGATTCGTAAAAGAGTTTTCAAGAGAACTCAGTCTTACAGAAAAAGCTCAGAAATTTTTTAACAGAATAGAGTTTGCATAAAAGTTTTACAATAAAATGATGTGTTTTCAGATAAGAAAATAGATTTCAGAAAAATACAGTTTTCATAAGACAATTTGTTTGGGTTGCTGGTTTGATACTTCAAATGTGGATAATTGACATAAAAATAAATGTGATTGCCATCATATTTCATGTGATTGAAGTGTATTTGATATTAACGATATATGGTATTCATGTTGTGCTTTGTATGCTTTAGATGTTAGCGATTAAATTAGCGCATATGTATATAAGTAAATATGAAAGTTTGATATTGATTAAGTTTAACAAATAATATCAAGTTAATAAAATTTAAACTTGTAACAATTTAGCAATCCTGATAAACTGCTGATAAGTTGATTTGTTTGTTTGGAGTTTATATTTGGCTTATTTGTTATAACACTAGCATGGTCACTTACTGAGTTTTATAACTCACACCAAACTAGTTTACTAGTTTTACAGGTTGGTTATCAGTTGGGTCAACCATTTCAACTTTAAAGTCATGCTCGAGACGTGGATCACCCAAACGGCAGTCACCCTCATATATTATTCGAATTGTTGGTACATGTTTGTATGCTATGAGAATAAGTTTGTGTATATGTATATTAAGTCAAAAGTATGTTGTTTATATAGGTAAATGTATAAGTAAGTATTGTGAATTTAATGTGTTTTGAGATATGAGTTATGCTATTTTGCTGATAGTGTAAGTTGTGAACGAATATTTCGATTCATGTTTTGAATACTCAGTACTTGATTTTGGTATAAAGTGTTTTCGTCTTGATGCTTGTATAGGGGCTTGCCCAACTACAGTGGGCTGGCCCGACCCTTTGTCGACAAGGGATCGTTTCGTTCATTGTCTGATCTGTGCGTGCGATTTGGACATTGGGAGCTTGTTTGTGTTTCGTTCAGTGAGTTATGTTGGATGCTCGATATGGATGTACAATAATGGATTTTGAAACTGATTTCGTTTACAGTAAAAGATTTTTTTTTTCCAAATATATTTTCGAAATGGTTTTGAAAAAGATCTTTTTACGTTTTCCCATCTACTGATGACAAAGATTGATAGATTTCAGAATATCAACATTACAAGGGCATGTATGATTATGTGTCACTTCTGGCTGTGACGATGAATGTTTTTGTTCATATAAAAGTTTATATTCGTTACGAGAGCACGTATGTAAGTTTATGATTAGTCACAAATCTTTTGAGTATTGTGATAACTATGTAAGCTATGTTGTCAGCCATACAATGTTGTATGTGCGATTGGATATGTACGTATGTAAATGTTGATGTTGGTATCGTTTATAGATATGATACGGAATGATAAGATAAGAAATGAATGTGTCTCGTTTCTGATTGTGGACTAAATAAATAGTATGAGATATGCGTTATGATTTTCATTTTGATATTGTATTTGATTACCTACAAAGAACTTGTTTTTTGATGATGCATATGATTGACTATATGAAATTCTTGTTTCTTTTATTTCTATGTGAATGAATTTGAAATGGTTGAGCAAGTTCCTATGAATGAATATGGATTGAAATGACAAATTTGGCTTGATTCTGGTATGAAATGTTTGATTTGATGTGTTTTGTTTTGAAATATCATGAGTTGTAATGAGGTAGGAAATATGTGACCTTTGAAAATGTGTAAAATGAGAGGATTTCCGTATACGAAAAAAAGTGTAATGTATGTATGTTTGATTCAAAATGGTTGGTTGTAAGGATGGAGAAATTTCGTGGACGAAATTATTTTAAGGAGGGGAGAAAATGTAATATCCCGAGTTTTCGAAACAGTTCGAGAAAGTTTTCGATTTAATGTTAAGGATTTAGAATGGGATGGTAATCGAAATTCAGAGTTTATGTATTAGAAAATAGATCGGATATTTTAAAGTGAAGCTTTGTCGCGTTGGGAAACGCGTGGTTTCGAGAATCGGTTACACGATTCCTAATTATATCATTATACGCGTAGAAGTTTCTTTTTTCGGTTATAAAACTTGCAAATGAACTCCGATTGAGCTACTTCTTGAACCATCATACTCGTTTTTTCGAGACAAACAACTTTCATGTTGAACACTTTTTGAAATTGGCATCGGAAGGGCTTCAAAATAGTGAATTTTCGAAAATACCTTTCTAGGCAGGGGCAATATAGTAATTTCTGGAGAAATAACATGATATTTACTGTTGCTATTACAAAAAAAAAAAAAAATCAGAGGGGGATACGAGAGAGAGAGAGAGAATAGAGAGAAAAGAGAGGTGACCGGCACACGGCCAGCCGGCCACCCCCGGCGGTGCATGCCGGCACCGCTGACTTTGTCTCCACCAGGACGGCCACGTGGTGGCCATCGATTCCCCTTTGGGTGGCCTCAAAGGTGCGAGCTTGGGTTTCCCGATCCCGGCTAGTCACTTCGTTTCACGACCCGAGCCACGCGCCAAATCGAAGCCATCGACGAGTACTACGAGATGGTGGTGACGGTTTCTTTGATTCGTGTCAGGAATCACGCGAAACGAGGAGGGAATCTGTATATGAACAGTAACCTCGACGTGAACAGTAGCTCCAATCGGAATTTCATCGATTCCAGCGCGTTCATGGTATCGTTTGGAGTTCGTATATGGCCTCAAAATCTTGGTAAGAGCTCTCGGTAAAAAGTCGCTAATTTCAAGTTTTCCTCTAGATATTCGGATGTTTCCAGTAGCTTCGTAGAGTAGCATAATGATATAAATTGAATTGTTTGAGCATAATTATATTGAATATGAGTATCTGGTAAAATCCGGGTTAAAATGGAACGAGTTTGATCGATCCGATAGAATATGAAAGTTTCTGATAAAAGTGGGTTTTTGCAAATAATGATGTGTTTGGGTTTTAATGATTGTTATGAGTTATTTATGATATTACTATCATGTGTGGATAAATCCGGATAAATTTGGAGGGTTCGAGATCCTTCCATAGCGTTTGCGGAAACGTTTTCAAAATATTTTCCAAAAACACGTAAACTGAGAATTTTGGTGAATTAGTGACTTGGAATAGCTTGTAATGGTGTTTTAAGATCTTTGAAACTGAAAGTATTGAAATTGGACTTGTTTTGGTTGTTCTGGAAAAATCCGGGATTTTGTCGTGGTTAAGTCGAGAATACCGTAAATCATAATTCTGACGGCATTTTTGCCATTTGTTTTGACAGATGTGACTAGGACCTGGAGTGCTCGCGAAGCCAGGTAAGTAACTCATGCGATGAGAACTTAAATTAGTGATTTCGAGTTTGACTATATATATGTATATATATGACATGTTAGAAACTATTTTCATGTTGAAGACTTTAAAGAAAAACATACAAAAACAAGATTTTTCCAAGCTTTCTTCTTTAGGCTCCAAGCTTTTTCTCTCAACTTCTTTTGTGTTATTTTTGTGTATATTGAACTTATGGACCCCTAAAATGAAACAAAATAATTTATACCTCTCACAATTAGCCTTGGCCGAAATTGGGTATATAGAAATATCTAGATATTTCATTTGTTTCATTTAAAGCCAACTTGTCAACTTGCATTTGGAATCATTAACACTTTAATGAAATTAAACAAGTCAACAATTGCAACTAAAGTCATTTAATAAAATATCAAAACTTAAGATATTTATATTTTTAATTAATTTAATTATTTAACAATTAAATAATTATTTAAATACAAATATATTAAATATATGTATTATATTTACATTAAATATAAAATACATATATATTTATGATATTAGTCAAGTATCTCAATTTGACAATTAATTAATGTGTATTTGATAAAATCTAACATTAAATGCAAATACACAAAAATTAAATGACTATTAGGTCAATTCACATGTATTTTTCGTTTAACCTTTAAACGACTTATAAATAATCAGTATTATTTATAAATGTTACCCTAATACTCTACGAGTTTATTTCATTAGTGAGACTCTCTAGATTCATACATATCTGTCACGAAATCTAATTTTGTGTCCATAATTTACCCACCCATAAATTATGACGACCACTGATAAACTCGCTGAATCATACAGGTTGAGGTCATGGAAAATATATAATTCCTCCGTCAAAGGTATCCGGATATATCCCAGAGATATAGATGTAAACGTCAAATCTCTATGGGAACTATCTCGTCGACGATTCTATTAGCAATCTCAAAAAGAACACTTAGAACTGACTTCTAAAGTGTACCACAGGCCCATGGTTTTTATCTGATTACTAATCATATATGGACTACCCATGCTCTGTACACAGAACTGACCGATCCTATCTCGACACACATAGGACACCCTGAAGATCTATCCACACCCAACGAACAGGCGGAGGTCTGATCTTAATAGATCAGTGACGTGACTGCCATCTAAGTGTGGAAGATGTCTCATGTGCCCACAGTGGCATCTCAAGTTGAAGAATCACAAATGCTACCCAACCCGAGAAAATTCTTATTGACGTTGGTGTATCATCCAATAAGAATCTTTGGTGAGTCGTTCAGTTTTTATCCGCTATAAACACCTACACGTCAATACGAGTCCCCAAGACTCATGGTTCATTGAGAAACCATTGGAATCATATATTCCAGTATATGACATGTACCGGTCTCAACGTGTTTATTTTACTGACCAAGTAGTGTAAAATTTGACCAGGAACAGTCTGAGAATGACAACGTCATGATACAACTCAATGACAGTTGCGACGCTTTTGCAACAGTATCATGACTAATCATCCTAAGGTCTATTACGTCTTTACCATATTAAAAGATATATTATATTACAGAAACTGTTTGTATTATTCATAATAAAACTTTTACAGTAGTATTCTCAAATAAATACAACCGAGAATTGGCGCTCTGAGCACCAACCCCAACAAACGCGTAGTTGTATATGTATGACATGTTTGGATATGTATGATTTGGGTATAAAGGATTGGTAAAGAAGATAAAATATTACTTTAGAATTGTATTAGTACATGTAGATGTGCGTCTTTGGAATAAGTTGTTATTGATCAATGTATACGATTTAGCGGCTTAGAAGTTGAGTTTGTATAGACTAAAGTCTTTTCTGAGTAATGGAAGTTCGTGATTGATTGGATACTTATATGAATGGTGAATGTTGGTTGATAGGTATAGAATGTGAGAATTGTAAAGGTCATGGAATCATAATTTGAAGTAATATATATATTCATATGTTTGATATATGTATATAAACATATGTGTGTGATGATTGTGAATGATTTAGAAATGTTTTTCGTGTATATGTTTGATTATGAGAAACCGTGTAATGAGTTTATGACACGTGACATGTATGGATGTGAGTGGGTATTTTTCTCTTATTTGAGAGTATTTATTTTAAAGTTTTAATTGTGATTTTTGATATGATTTTGCGGATCATTGATTTATTTGTTTTACTTAAAATGATGATTTCATGTGAAAGAGATATATGATTTAAGCTTTTGATAAAGCTTGGTTTCAGATAAATGCTTTGATGATGAAAATGATTTCAAAAACATGGATTTATGATTTTGGAGGTATGGGGGAAAAACCCACCTCAGATGTAACTTGATACGGATATGGAATTGACGGATATGGAATTGACAGATATGGAATTGACGGACATGGTATTGATGGGTATGGGTAATGATACCGGATATAGACGTGTGCACACGTGATACAGGACTAGAGATTACAGATTCCTCTAGATCCTGGGTATTGGGCTAGGGGGACTGTGTGTACAACGCCCCTAGACCCGGATATTTCAGAGACAGGTTGGTGGCACTGATAGCACCACTGTTGTCTAGTTTAGTGGCTTGGGGGACTGTAGTACAACGCCCCAAAACCATGGGATTATTGTACCCATTTGATTTTACATATGATTTTACATATGATTTTGTGAATGATTTTTACAAAAGTTTTGGAAAGAAAAATCCAGACTTATATCTTGTGGATTTAGAAACAGACTTTTGAGATATGATTCTTTAAAAGAGAATGGATTCGTAAAAGAGTTTTCAAGAGAACTCAGTCTTACAGAAAAAGTTGAGAGTTTTTTTGACAGAATAGAGTTTGCAGAAAAGTTTTACAATAAAAATATGTGTTTTCAGATAAGAAAATAGATTTCAGAAAAATACAGTTTTCATACGATAATTTGTTTGGGTTGCCGGTTTGATACTTCAAATGTGGATAATTGACATAAAAATAAATGTACTTGCCATCATATTTCATGTGATTGAAGTGTATTTGATATTAACGATGTACGGTATTCATGATGTGCTTTGTATGCTTTGGATGTTAGCGATTAAATTAGCACATATGTATATAAGTAAATATGAAAGTTTGACAGTGATTAAGTTTAAAGAATAATATCAAGTTAATAAAATTTAAACTTGTAACAATTTAGCAATCCTGAAAAACTGTTGATAAGTTGATTTGTTTGTTTGGAGTTTATATTTGGCTTATTTGTTATAACACTAGCATGGTCACTTACTGAGTTTTATAACTCACACCAAACTAGTTTACTAGTTTTGCAGGTTGGTTATCAGTTGGGTCAACCATTTCAACTTTAAAGTCATGCTTGAGACGTGGATCACCCAAATGGCAGTCACCCTTACAGGTGTCCTGGGAGAAGTCTTATAGGTTTAGGTTCATTTGTTATTATATTGCTTTCGTGTTGAGCACAATGGTTTGTATAAATAAGTTAAAGTTTTGATTGCTTATGATGTTGTGGGCACAAAGCCCTTGAGTGTTGATAGATGATGTGAGTATGGAGCCATTAGGTTGTGATTTTGATGAGTTGTGAATGGACCTGAGGTCCTTTTATTGCTTTGATGTTTTCTTAGATTCTTTTTGGTGCTGGACTGTGATTCAGGTTGTCCAGTTTTAAGGTACATCATGCCAGATTTTATATAAATTTATAGGCTTATGGAGATGAGTCAATCCTTTCTCCTGCCGGTAACCTCATGCATCTGGCGGGATGTTACATATATATAATGGTATCTCAAGTCAAAAGAACTAATATGTTACTCGACTCGAGAAGATTCCTTTTGACGTTGGTGTACCATCTATTAGGAATCTTCAAGTGAGTCGTTCAATATTTATCCAATAAATACCTATATTTCTATATGAGTCTCTTTAAGACTTATGATTAATTGAGATGAGCCATTGGAACTATTCCAATATACGATATATATCAGTCTTACGGGTTTACTAACTGACCATATATGTAAACCTTGACCAGGAACTATTTTAAGAATGAATCATGTTGTAATTTTTCTCAGTGTCCATTGTGATGCTTTTGAAAATACATTACAATAACTATTTCTTTGGGATATTTACGTCTTTACCATTAAAAAAAATTATATCGATGAAAGTATTAAAGTTTATTCAAAATAAACTATAAAAGTGCAACATATTTACAATAAATACATCAAAAATTGGCGTGTCGAGCACCAATTCTAACATGTCTTAGGTACTATATAATGACAAGATACTTGTTAGATATTTAATGCAGAACTCCAAGAAAGGTAATTTGCCTTCTCGTCATGGAGTTGTTCTTTAAGAGGCAGTGTCTTTCGACACCCCAAGAGGAATAAGATATAAGACAGATTCCATATGCATCGACAATGGGGAGCTTGATGTATGTTATGCTATGCACAAGACCTAACATATGCTATGCAGTGGGAATAGTTAGTCGTTTTCAGTCAAATTCAGGATTTAATGCTTGTTTATTCTGATAGGGACTTGATTCCGATTGGATATACTGATTCTGATTTTCAATTAGATATTGATGATGGAAACTCGATATCTAGATCAATATTTACTCTTAGTGGGGGATTTATAGTTTGGAGAAGCATCAAATAATCACGTGTTTCTGATTCAACTATGGAAGTCGAATATGTGGCTTATTGTGAAGTTGCTAAAGAAGCGATTTTGCTTTGAAATTCTTTACTGATCGAGAAGTGGTTCCAGATATGAAAAAACCATTGCCACTTTATTGTGATAATAGTGGTGGAGTGGCTAATTCCAAAGAACCAAGAAGCCACAAGAGATCAAAACATATTGAGAGGAAACATCATGTGATTAGGGACATAGTGTAACATGGAGATGTGGATGTTCTGAAAATTCCATATGTAGAGAATCTAGTCGATCCTTTTACCAAGACGTTGCCTGCAAAATGTTTTGAGGGGCATCTAGAAAGATTGGGGATTAGAGACATGTCTCATTTGTTTTAGGGCAAGTGGGACTTTGTTGGAATTCTTACGTCCGACAAGCAAATGTGTTCAAAACATGATTGATTAATAAATTTATGATTCAATTTTATTCTATATATGTATTTTGATTTGCTTTATAAAATTCATGAAAATTCCGTAATTAGTTATGTAGCTTTAAATTAAATATATATATATATATATATATATATATATATTTATGTAAAATGTTACATACATATATGTATGGATAAAATTTAAAGAGTAATAATCAAAATTTATCGGTGATTATGATTTGAATTTGGGAATTTTCAAATTCGAAAGTCATAAATATAGTTTATTCCATTATGAATGGTGCAATTCTATCCATACTGTAATATGTAGAGACATAAGAATGAATGTATTTTATATAATAAGATTATATTGGACATGACCAGATAAAATTGGAAAGTATAATAATTTCAGTTGAATAAAGTCATATTCGAAAGTCATAAATATAGTTCATTCCATTATGAATGATGTAATTTTATCCAGACTGTAATATGTAGAGACATAAGAATGAATGTATTTTATATAATAAGATTATATTGGACAAGTTCAGATGAAATTGGAAAGTTATAATAACTTTTGTTGAATAAAGAACATCAATTTTATTATAATGATGGTCATATATGTGATGATATTAATTCATTGTATTTTACAGACTCCTATATCATTTTAATTTATTCTTTAATTTACTCGGTATAATTTTGTATTTATTACATTTCGTAGACCATGTGTTTTAGGAATGAGTTGAATGAATAACTCGGAATGCTAACCTGATACAACATAATCCATTCATAATATTCTCTTGTTTGTTAGTTCATGACCTGAACGATTAATGTGCAAATTCATAAAAGTTATGAATTAATTGGTCACTTGAGAACTAATAGAATTAAATGATAAAGATGTAATTGGAGAGGTTAACGAATTTTTTACCGAGCTCATTTATGAATCTTTTATGGAGGATCATTGCTAAGGGTGGCAAAAAAGCTCGGGCTCGGGGTCAAAAAAATCCAGGCCAGGCTTTAAAATGGGTGGCCCGGCTCTGGCTCAACTAAAAAAAGCCCGAGCCCGCCCCGGCCCGAGCTTAAAATAAATAAAAATATATATTTATATAATAAATTTTTTATATTAAAAAAATCGGGCCCAGTAATAGCTCGGGCCAGGCTTTTCCAGGGCCCAGGCCTAAATTCAAATGGCCGAGCTCGAGTCGGGCTTTGAACCCGGCCCGAGCCCGGCCCATTGCCACCCTTAATCATTGCATAAGTAATGACTATATCAATGGATGAATACTTTGAGTAATTAATTCTATAATTCTGAGAGTGAAATTCTAGGTAAGTTACTCTATAATTAATAATTAAAAGAGTTTATAATTAATCAACAGAATTATTGGAGTTTAGAATTATAGGTCCATCGGTCCCCTCGTCGTCTTCTATCATTGTTCGAACGATAATAATTGCGAAGAAAAATAATTGTGAATTATTTTTTACACTCTAATTATTCCATATAACTCTTGTTTGGAAAATTATGACAAAAATTGTCCTAATATATTTATCAATAGGTAATGTATTTTTTTATTAATTTTAGAAAATATTATTAATTAATATGTAATTAACTTGATTAATTAAATTTTAATTAATTGAGATAATAATCTCAAAAAATGAAAAATTGAAAATATCAAATATTAGATTTATCTTAATTTTGATAAATTATAAGATAAATATTAAATAATTTTATTTTGATTTTTTTGAAAATCAAAAATTGATAATATCCTTTATATGATATACTGACTTTGTTTTAATAAAAGGAAAACAACAATCCAGGGGAGATGATTTTGATCATCGAAAGGGGAAAAAAAGCTCACAAAACGTGAGCAGTGGAAGAAAACAAAATATTTTTTTTGGTTTTGAGAAAACCAAAAAGAAAAGAATAATAAGAATTTGTATCATGTGTTGACTCTTGAGTACATAAATCCTTCATAAAAATGAGAGTGTTTTTCGTAATAATTTTCACGTCCACACGTATCGTTGCAGGTGAGGAGATAAGACGAAGAATATCATAATTAAAAGCGATCCAGATCTAGAGGTATATTTTCTTCGAAAGATCTAACTATTATTTCATTAATATACTAGAAAATAGGGATCCGATTTTTAATGTTTATGTAAATATTTCTTATTTTATTTTATGAACATGTTTTCTTCGTATAAACTTTGAAAACCAACACACATGACTCCACAAAACGGACCAATCAAAATGTATCACATGAAGTTGACAAGTAACTTGTGCAGCCTCGATGGCCATGCACAGTTTTACATTGTAGTTGCCAGAGTTATATATTGTTGTCACTTTTTAAGAGAATGAATTACTTTCCCTTAAATTCCTTTTCAGAGTATTTAATTTTGAGATTTCTTTTCGGCATTAATGGGTACTGGTATTGCAGTAAGTAACTCGATTTGGTTTTGAATACCATGAACTCAAAGTAGAAGAAAATTGAACTCTGGATTTAGTTTTTCAGTGATTTGGTAGATATCACGTGATCCATCTGTTTTCATTAATTCAAATTTGCCTATATTTGGTTCATGATTTCATTTGGTTTGACACATTAACTTCTGTTTTCTATTTGTATCTAGATTTGCTTTCATTTAAATAAATTAAGAACTGAATTAAATGACGAGAAAAATACACATAAATGCAATGTTTTTTTGTCTATGGATGATAATTTTACATACCAACCTGCAAACCCAATGATAACCGCTTGATATGAGTAGGATTTGATAGGTATTTGAACAGGTTTAATACGATTTGATAATTTAAAACAAAATTCGATGTGAATTTGATAAAGGTTAATACGTTGGGATATCCACCAAACTCGCATATTTATTTCTTTATATTTGTTCATATGACTATCGGTGTTGTTTCATTTTGTCATAAAACAAACCAGTGAATAAAAAAAGGTGCTGATTTACTGTCTTGGTTGGAATAATTGATTAATAAATTTGTGAATTTTAATTTGTGAATTTCTTGCATCTTGAGTTACTTTTGGGTTATTTCTAGTTTCTATTAAATCTTATGCTTTTGCATGTGAATTGTCTTGCATTGGGAGTTACTTTGATTTTTTGGTCTGAATTTTTTTTTTTTTGTTTTTGGGGGGTATTTCTTAATTTCTCTCCAATTGCAACATTAATTGACCACACTTGTTAGCATGTGATACATTTAATCTCTCAATGATTTTGATATTTTGCTAATACTCAATATATTGTGCACTTGCTGTCCAATTACAAATTCCATTCCAGTAATTAATAGAATATGGCTAATGTGACCCTGAGTGCGATCTGGTGATGTTTTCTTTATCTATTTGTTTATGATGATATGGATTTTTCATTTTATGTGTTTGGATACTTGATGCCATAGTAGTGGCGTTAAATATCTCTAATACTTTGAATCTAATCCAAGTATAATTTGTTATTGAAAAATGTAGAAATAAATTTATTGACGTGTGATTTTCATTTCAGGGGCAGTTTTGGGATAACGTTTTCGGGACAATCCTCCTCCAACCGTGAATTTGTTTGGTTATGGGGGACCAAAAGTAAATTTAGTAAAAGGCGAAACAAACACAAAATCGACAAGAGGGTTTACGTGGTTCGGCGGAATGAATTCAACCTACGTCCACGGGAACAAAGTAGAGTGTTGATTTTATTACCAAATCGAGCTCGGCCGACCTCTTTTCAAGGGTGGTCTAACATTACCGAGCTGTTTGTTTTGTGGTGTTTATATAAGTAGTGTTTTTAATGAGATTTTTGCTAACCAACCTATACAAATGAGACTACCCTCCCTTTATATACTAAGAGAAATACAACACTATTCACATATATTTATGACGTCAGCCACGTGAATCTCCGGCGGATTGACGGGCTCTCTGCCCCAACTGTCTCGCCGAAAGCAAGTCTGCCATCTGACTCCCTGTCACATCACTCTGTTTTATACACTACCACACTCAACAATTATGATGACAGCATGTAAAGGTGGTGCATGTCAAAGGGAAATGTCCAAACTATCCTGATCACACGCCGGTCGTCATGAGGACAGCCAGACAATGAGCTGTACTATGCCAACTACTTCCGACCTGACCCAAAATGTCCGAGCTCAGTCTCACAACTCAAAAAGAAAGATACTGTCGAACCGAGCTACCGGGCTAAAGTGGTCGATCTCGGCTCTGATGTTGTCCGTCTCGGAAACCTGCACCATGCTGTGTCTTATGGTCGGTTATATTCGAGGAACCGGGTCCGAACTATATGCCTGGTCGAAGAGTGACTAATACCCTCAGATCATTCGTCCTCATCAACCGAGAAATTTCATCTCTGCCCTTGTCGTATTGTTCACATACTTCGTCACAAAAAACACCATCAACAAAATTTATGAATTAGCCAAATTAAAATCTAACCAAACATATATTATTAATTTAAGATTTATTTATAAATATATTGAAATAAATCTAAATTTTCTATAACACAATTACACTAACATTGTTTTGCAGAGATTTCGTTACTTTAATCAACTCAGTTATTAGTTTTCTAAAATGAGCATTAGGCTCGTATTTTTAGAAGATGGAGGATGGAGTATAGATCAAAACATGTGGGGTTTGACACATGGATATGGGTCGAGTTTTATCCATCATGGGTGACCCGAATTTGATCCATTTCCAACCTAAAAAAATTAAAAAACAAAAAAACAAAAAAAAAAACAAGTTGGATGTCAATGTTGGTTTAGTAATAATTGTAAATATGCTAAAGCGAATTTGGAAATGGAAAATAAAAACTTTGACGGACATGATGCGAATTTGATAATTTATTTTTAAAATGGATGCGAGTCCATACCAAATCCTACCTGTTAATAACACTAGTTTTTGTATTGTAATGTATTGAAGAGCATTTTTTTTTGTTGTTAAAATGAGTCCTCATTTTATTAAAAAAAAACAGGGCTGTCTCTTTAGAAGAAGAAAAACCTCTCTCATGCGATCAAAATACTTGGCAGTTGTGAGAAATATACATCATTTG
The DNA here is from genome assembly GCA_019454045.1 of Zanthoxylum bungeanum. NCBI lineage: Eukaryota > Viridiplantae > Streptophyta > Magnoliopsida > Sapindales > Rutaceae > Zanthoxylum > Zanthoxylum bungeanum. The sequence goes on from SKCR01009133.1 coordinate 114,042, forward strand.
TGGCTCATGGAGCAATCCCCAATTCAAACCTTGATTTATTCTTGGCATATTCTACCACATATTTTATCTGTATGTGTTAGTAGAGAAAAATCACCCTGGGACGAACGAGTCTATGAAGGACGAAGAGGAAAGACGTATCAAAGGACGAAAATGGATGAAAGAAGAATGAAGAGGTAAAGTCACTCAATGCATGAATAATCATGAGAAATGAAGAGTGAATCTCGGACGATGAAGGAAAAGCAATCAGGACGATTACCATGCGAACAGATACTTTGCAGTTGATCCCATGATCTAGCAGTCAGACAATAACCCCCCATGATCTGGCAAGTTATCAAAGCGCACAACTCCGCAGTTAAATGCAAAATCCACCAGTTACGCACAAGCATGAAACGTGGGAGTCCTTGAACCAAAGGAAGCAAAACCGCTCAAGTGGTTGACAAGACTCTTCACTATAAAAGGTCCAGGCGTGGGAAGAGAAAAATAAGAAGAAAATGAAGACTCATAATGAGCAAGTATTTTAATTTCCTAGCTTTGTAATCTGTAGAATTGTAATTTGTGTGCTTGTGCCCCTTGGAGATATTTTTGTAGAATCAAACACCCATAGCTGAGACTTTATCTCGGGAGGTTTGGACCTTACACGCGCATTGACAAAAAATTATCAAACAGTTTTTGGCGACCACAATGGGAGATTTGGTGCAAGAAGTGAAGATGCCTCCGAAAAGAAACACTCAGACTGGCTCAAGTACAGAGGAAGGGGGATTGGAGCAAACCAACCAGCTTCATGTCCCAATGGTAGTAGACCATTTTGAGGGTCCAGCAGAAGCAAGCCGATATGACACTATGCGAGAGTCCAGCCCTAACGTGATTCATGTCTTGTTCGGCGAGTTCACCCAGGATGTTGTCGAACATGTTAGGCTTCAAAATGCTCACATCATAGATAAGTTTACTTCGGCTAGTAATTCGCATGACGAAAATATGGCAAACACCTGAGCTTATTAAATGAGTTAATGGTCAAATGCGTGAACGGGGGGACAATCCCACCATGGACTACACCTCATCATGCATCAAGTAGTTAGGAGGCTGGTCCAAGCAATAACCCTCCTTTACAAGGGACTACTGCCCCCACGATACCCCGAGGGGGAATAAATCCTGGAGGTATTGGCCCACACTTATGGCCAAACGTGGTACAACACGAAGTAGTATTGCCCCAAGGTTTACAGGTGCAGGGTCACGATCATGTCCCATTTGTGAGAAGACCACAACCACCACCTGTAGGGGTGCCATTCAATGGCAATGACATGTTAAGAGAACCAATGACCGAAATTCTTCAGAATCAGATCGGTTTAGGGGTGAGGCCAATTCGGCCAAGATATCAAAAATCATATCCGGAGTGGATTGATTTAGCGTATCCATGGTCTAGGAATTACAAAATACCAGAATTTTCTCTATTTATAGGATCTGGAGAAGTTTCCACAATAGAACACTGTAGGCATGGCCACAGAAGTAGGCGACGTTGTCCGGACTCGCGGCCCGGTCGGGAGTACGGAGTAGCCCACAGGGGACTAAACCGGAGAAATAAAATGGAGTCGCCACCCAGTGTGAACTGGGAAATGATTTAAGGCCGCACTCACCCTTCGCAAGGGAAGACCTCAAACCGTTGGGTTCGGAATGGTCCCTTACTTATGCCAATTGTAATGAAAATATTTATGCAATAGTATAACCAAGTCTTATGTAACACATGCAAGATAATATAATCAACACACACGATTACACATCCATAATCGTAAATAAAAATGAAGGAAAAATACATAATTCATAAACGTATTAAACGATGAAGTGAAATAGTGTAACTAATAACAACTATAAAGGCATTAATAATAAAAGCGGATAATTAAGTACGTAATGTAAAAGAAATAAATAAAAGAGGCAAGCATGCATGGAAGTAAACGTGAAGCGATGCGGCAGAATGAATAGAGATAACTAATATGATGAATACGAAGCGATAAATAACAAACAAAAAGGTGAATAACTAAATTAGAAGAAAAATGGTGCGACCCGGCGCGGCAAAACATCGTGGTAAATGTAGCATTTTGGCTTTTCCCTCAAATGGAGGACCTTTAGCTCAACGTGATTAGCACATGCGCACGAGATAGCAATGCGTAAATAAATAAAGCAATAACAAGCGAAAAGTAAATAACGGAATCATAAAAGAGATACAACCAATGCCAACATCTATATGGGACCTCGTATACCCGATTGAACGTATTTCACATTCAATCAAGTATACCTCGTCCGGCGCGGCAAAATATCGTGGTAAAGGTAGCCTTTAGGCATTTCCCTCGAATAGAGGACCTTTAATCCATCATGATTAGCTCATGTGCACTAAATTAACACTACATAAGTAAATAAAGCGATAAAGTGCGGAAATTAAATAACATAAGAATAAAAGAGATGCAACCAAGGCCGACATCTATATGGGACCTTGTATGCCTGACTGAACATATTTCACATTCAATCAAACATACTTCGTCTGGCGCGACAAAGCGTCGTGGTAAAGGTAGCCTTTAGGCATTTCCCTCGAATAGAGGACCTTTAATCTATCATGATTAGCCTATGCGAACTAAATTAACAATACATAAATAAATAAAGCAATAACACGCGGGAAATAAATAACGGAATAATAAAAGGCGCGGCAAAATATTATGGTAAAGGTAGCCTTTTAGGCTTTTTTCTCCCTCAAATAGAGGACCTTTAAACCGACGTGATTAGCCCATGCGCATCAAGCAACAATGCATGAACAAACAAAGAAGTAATATGTAAAAAGTAAATAACGGACTAAAAAGGGCGCGGCAAAATATTGTGGTAAAGGTAGCCTTTTAGGCTTTTTCTCCCTCAAATAGAGGACCTTTAAACCAACGTAATTAGCCCATGCGCATCAAGCAACAATGCATGAACAAGGAAAAAATACATAGAAAATAAAAGGCGGAACGATAAACACGAAATTAAATACCAAAATGAAACACGTGCTTGAAAGTTCCTCAAGTGGTACGTGGAGTTGTATCCCAAGTACAGACCGCACTACCGTCCATTCGGATTCGGCTACGGAATTTACGTCTGGGTTTCCATCCGATATACAACAAGAGGTAGCACCGACCATTTAACATAATGTCATCATTAACCCAATGTATACATGAAATGCATGTGATGAAATAACAATACATAACGTAAGCGATAAATAAATAACAGAATAATAAAAAGATGTGACCAAAAATTCGATCGTTTTTTATATATGACCTTGCACACCCGGTTGGACGTATTCGACGCCCAACCAAGCATGCCATGCCCGAGATAACAAAATAAAATACAACAAAGGGGGCCCTCAGGTCTTACATTTTAAATCACTTCTCGGGAGTGCGTCGGGACGTCGTCGGAAGGGTTAACATCGAGATTGGACCAGCTGACTCAGAAAATGCACGGAAAAAGGCAGAATAGAAAGAGAATGACGAAGTGTCCATTGAAGGAGGAGGAAAACGAAAGGTAGTGCGAGCAGAAATGATCGCACCCAAAGGGGCTAACCCAGTTAAAGCACTAATATCACGAAGGGTGATGGTAAAAGGACCAGAAGGAAAAAGGAAAATGTTGTAATCAGAGGACCAAAAAAGCAGCAATGTGGGGAATAGATTTCGATCAAAATGGGGCAGTGTCAATGAAAGCTCTATAAGGGAAAGCAAGTCGTTTTCTTCAAGAAATGTGCAAGTGTCTGCGTGCAACCTCATACGTTGAAACCAGGTCTCAAAAGAAGAGTCGTGTTTAGGCCAAGTACGGATGGGGTTAGATTAGGTGAGCGAAGAAACGTTCAGAGGTTCTGAGAATGGGAGGTTGGAAATGAAAGGAAACAATTGGGTCAAAAGGGCTGTAGCAATGGCGGTGTCATTAACAAAGATAAGGCCCAGGGAGCACAATCCAATGTTTTCGTCGAGGGTATGAATGCCAAAGACGCCCACAGAGAAATCACCCAAAGCAGCTTGGTAATCACCAAAAGTTGAAATGGCCTTTTTCGAAATGGAAGAAGACGACGCCATAGCAAGGAAATTGAGAGCAATAAGATGAAAAGGTTTGCAGAGAAAGAAAAACGTAAAGTAATGACGAGAATGAATCAAGCCATTTTATAGTAAAGGCAAATGTTCACCCTAGGACAAGTGTCACGGCCCAATTCGAGGGGAGAAGAAAGGGCGGGAAACGAAAAGGGCGACGTTAGACATGATTTGACATAGAATTGACACGAAAGACGTCACATTAATTGGTGCTATGATGACCTTCGACAAGATGTATTGGGAAGGTCGCGCATTTATTGGGAAAATGATGGGTTCACATAGGGAATGTAAATGACGGCCCTCAATAGCCAAATTAACAATCCAGCCGACGGTATCATCCCAACTTTATCCAAATTAAGAAATTCCGCCTCAATTTCATCTCCCAAATCAATCAAGGCGAATGTGAGGGACAATTGTTAGTAGAGAAAAATCACCCTGGGATGAACGAGTCTATGAATGACGAAGAGGAAAAACGTATCAAAGGACGAAAAAGGATGAAAGAAGAATGAAGAGGCAAAGTCGCCCAATGCATGAAGAATCATGATAAATGAAGAGTGAATCTCAGACGATGAAGGAAAAGCAATCAGTACGATTACCATGCGAACATATACTTTGCAGTTGATCCCATGATCTAGCAGTCAGACAATAACCCCCTATGATCTGGCATGTTATCAAAGCGCACAACTCCGCAGTTAAATGCACGGTCCAACAGTTACGCGCAAGCATGAAACGTGGGAGTCCTTGAACCAAGGGAAGCAAAACCGCTCAAGCGGTTGATAAGACTCTTCACTATAAAAGGTCCAGGCGTGGGAAGAGAAAAATGAGAAGAAAATGAAGAATCATAATGAGCAAGTATTTTAATTTCATAGTTTTGTAATCTGTGGAATTGTAATTTGTGTGTTTGTGCCTTTGGAGGTATTTTCGTAGAATCAAACACCCATTGCTGAGACTTTATCTCGGGAGGTTTGGACCTTACACGCGCATTGACAAAAAATTGTGCAAACAATATGAAAAAATAATTGTTCCCTTGCTCTCTCAAAGATAATAACGAAAATAAAATGATGAATAATAGGCACTTTGAGTGTCAAGTATTGGCAAGTAAGGGAAATTATATAAAGTGATCAAAATTTATTTATTTTGATCTATTTTAGTCAATAATATCATAAAGACACCGAAATATCCTTATTACATAAAAACATCATAATTTTTTCTCTCTCTCTTCTTTCACTTTTTTTTTATTCAAACACTAAATTTTTTTCTCTCTCTCTTCCTCTTTCCTCCATCTTCTTCTCTCTCAAAGTCACTTGAACAAGAGACGAAATTGAAGAAAGAAATTCATTTGGGTAATGTATATGTAGAATAATGATGATTAAATATGTAAGATTTTATTAAAAAATCATAAGTAGTAATAACGTACACAAGGTGTTCGATTAAGTGGGCGCACACCAAAATAGCGAATGAGTCCCGTCACGCACCAAAATAGTGAATGAGTTTCGTCGCACACCCATCACATCGTACAATCGACCGTTACACACCCACCAATCACACCACTATTTTAATGTGCGATGGTGTCGTGAATAGACCGAAATATACTACTTTTTTTGCTCACCATTTATAATTTCACGGCAAGTAATCTAATCCACAATACACCACCGCATGCCAAGTAAGATTTGCAATTTTCATGAGACAAGTTGAAATACTTCAAGGCTCCGATCCCGAGAAATCTTTTGTTTAGTGTAAAGAAAAATAATAATCCCTTAGCTAGATTAGGTAAACCCCATTGTTGCTTTTTAACATATGATTATTCTCCGGGTTATAAACTAATGGTTTTCTTTTTGAACCTTTTTGGTGATAAACATTCCATATACTATTCAAATAGAAAAAATATAAAAGTGGGGTCTGTCAATTATTGTTCTCTAAACTTTGGAGCTTGAAAGTTTTAAAATAAGGTCCATTCAAATCACATAGGATTCTAATCCGCACCTTGCCACATGTATTTTGTCTATATTTTCTTGAATTATCATAAAAGAAGTTAGATTCGGTGTTGAGTTGAATTGTGTTAAATCTTTCTTAATTTTCTTTCTCATGTTTTTTTTTTAATAATAATAAAGAGTGTTATATTTAAATTATTATTTAATAATTATTAATCATATTTTATAAAATAAAAAATCAATATAAAATTCAGTTTAGCAGTGGGGTTGCAAAAGCAACGAGGGCTTGAGAACCTTCCTTCTCTGCCTGTCATAAGCGTCCGAGGGGGGGGGGGGGGGGGGCATGTGCGTGGGACACAGCAGTGAGACTGAACTCTCTGTCATTAAGTCTAAAGAAGATGTTGGCTAAGGCCTGAGAGTCCAGCAAAAGGTGGTGGGTCTCCGGGTTGGCTTAAGTCAATCAGCCATACAAATACAAGCATCCATGCAGCATCTTTCTTTCTCTTTGAAAATGATTTACCTTTACTTTGGCCTTGCGTTTGACAACTTTTGGCTGGTTATAGCTAGCTACTTATCTTGATGTTGACTTGCATATGTGTCAAATTAATCCCACTGCTACGCGTGAACATGAACAATAACAATCTTGTACTACAAACCCAGATCTTTAATTACCACACCTAGCTTCAAAATTATTGATATATTTAACCAGTAGCAAATATAAAATGCTGCTCTTCTAATTCTAACACACACAGGTACAAAACTCCCAAGGGAAAAAAAAAAACTAAACCCATGATAAATTTGCTAAAGAAAGTCAATTTATTCTTAATGATATAAATTAACCCTGTACATTCTCATGGAGCTACTGCAAATTAAGGCACCTAAAAACAAAGGAAAGCAAGTAGTAGTAGTAGTAGTAGTAGTATAAAGGAAAAAAAAGTAGCAACTAGCAAATTAATTAAGCGCATGAATGGCATAAATGAGAATGCCTTCTAGTGCATGATCATCAGTTAGCCCTTTCAACATGGCGTATAAAGACAGATTCCAAATCTGGAGGAGTAAAGAACTCTCTAACGTCACTATAATTACACTTCAATGAAGGCTTTTGCTTCCTTGGAGCCGCTGGACACGTCAACTTCGCAGGGATTCTCGCCTCTTCACTCGTGGGAGTCGTTGAAAATAAAAACTCTTCATCGGCACCGTCACCGCCGCTATCTACTTCAGTATTTTCAACGGGGCCATGATTCGTGTATATAGGCTTTAACGGGGCACGTAACGGAATTCCAGCAACCACCCATCTTTTTCCCTCTGACTCTAGTCCTCCGTCTACTTGAGGCTTCCCTGATAACCCCATATCCCTGAATTAAGAAAGCAACCAACCAGCAACTTATCAAGTGTTATAACAGAGAATAAAGAATAAAGAACACGGAATAAAGATAGTGTCTTTTTTTTTTCCTTTCTTTTTTTATGTTTCTTTTTGAGTAGGGATTGGTAGAGAATCAGGAGAAACCAGAAGGAAAGTGTTTGGGTTAGTGACTGATGATAAAAGATATAGGGAAAAAAAAGGGATTTTTTTTTTTTAGGATTTGGGGTTACTAGTTGGGTGAAAGTGCTTTTAAGAAGCTATAGCATATGAGGGGACATGACTCGTGAGAGAAAGCTATAACCTAGAAGTAATGTAAAAGGCTTTAAATACAAAGAAAGAGTAACGTTCAAGGTTTCAATGCTTCAAAGTTTCTGCTTATACCAATCACTAGGAGAGAGAAAAAGGGAACCCGAGGAAACTCGTGACATAAGCTGAGAGTGTAATTTATATTATTGTTATTTTAATTTAATTTAGCTTTTTGAAGATGAAGGGAAAAAGAGAGGGGTGCGGGGTGCCCGTGAAAATTGCTGACTGCGGACACTGTCGTAAAGGGATTGACTTGGATTTTGGCGCCAATTCATTTAGTGGGGATCACCAACAGTCGTTGTTAAATTACTCAATTTTTTATTTGTCCCTCCAAATTTTATTTCCCATCAATTGTGCTTCACTTCGTGATCCATCAATTAAATTTAGACAACTAATATCTCTCATTAAATGAGAGAACAATTTGATTAGTGGAGTGTTAAAGTCAGAATTTTCTCATTTAATGAGAGATATTAATTGTCCAAATTTAATTAATAGAGCACGAAGTGGAACACAATGATAAAACAGAAGATTTGGACTCCTTATTTGTCATCATTGGCGATTTGGTTTTCTGAATTTTCTCTCGTTGCATGTAATTTGTGATGTAACATTTACTTGATAGTGACGTGGTCGTTTTCCATATGTAGGCTGATTCAGCACCTATATGTAGGTTGGAGTACATGTTTGGCAACGTAATTAATTTGGTGATATTTACTCATTAAATCATTTATTTCGTCAAATTCTAAAATTTGTGTGTGCTTGGCTGTGAATTCAATTAAAAAATGTTTATATTATTTTATCAGGTATATAATTACGGACGACTAGAGATTTTCCGAGCTTTAAACAAGTTTTTAAAATTTGATATTTATTTTTTAAAATTTGATTTTTTTTAGTTTTCTTATTACAATTGTTATTAAATTTTCTTAAATTTGAAGTCATAATCTTGATTTTTAGTGATTTTATCAAAAATTAACTCATGTGTTGATAGAAAATCCTAATTTATGTATCTAATTTTTTATTTAATTTGAGACCCGGCCAAATCCTGAGACCTCATCCCACTATCTGTGTGGGTTGGCCACATGATCGACCCTGCTTAAATTATCAAATTATTATACAATTAAAAGATCTTATTTATCTTTTCATAACTTTTTTCTTAAAATAGTTTGCCATACAAAATTGATTAATTTAAAAATATTTACATAACTTATAATAAGTATGATAACAACGATTTGGTGGTATGGTCCAGAATCTCACATTGAGGTCCTGAGTTTGAATCCAGATGGTGCGTTTCTTGTAAGAGTCTGGGACAGTCTGAAATTTTGCCTGCTCTACTTAAGTCCAAAATTGATGATTTTAAATTGATCTAAATTTATATGTGTTTAGATCCAAAATAAAATCAAGTTCGACCCACTACAAAATCCAGTTCATTGTGAGATGGAAGCTCACATTTTATAAAAGTGAAGGATATCTCCAAAAGTCACATCTTCTAAAAAAAAAAAGTGCTTATTTTTCCTTTAGTTTGGGAGTGGGCACAGTTTTCCTTCAAAGATGGAAAGAACATATTTACAATGAAGTGATGCAGGAGGTGGGAAGTTATCTGAAGCCTATAAATTTTATGAAGATTAACAGAGCAAAAAACCAACCAACCAAAATCCAATCAAATGAACTTAACTACAAATCAATCATTGAAGTCTCATTTTCAATTTCAAATTCAGTAGTTTAGTCATTTAGGCTTTCGGTTTTCTTCTGTAATTGAAGTACTCAGTTTTATTCAATTTCGGTACAATTTTTATTTCAACCATCGTTTCTCTTTATTTTTCTCTTTATTTTAATTTTTCTTTCAATCCAGTAGTAATTATTTCACTTTTATAGTAACTTTCTAGATATTTAATTCAGTACAAAAATAAGGTCTTTAGCGTCAAATCGTATCGATGCTAAAATTAAGTATTTCGCCGCTAAACCTAATTTGTGTCGAAAACTTTCGACTCTAATTTTGGATGTAAAAATATGGACGAGAAAGACAATTAGCGTCGATATTTGAAATTTTGACGCTAAAAACATATATTTTGCGTCGAACTATTTTCGACAACAAATTATATTTTGCGACGCTAAAGTACATAATTTGGCAACGAAGATATACGACGCTAAAATGTCTATTTTAGCGTAGAATATTTTCGACTCCCAAATCAATAATTTTTTAAAAAATAAATAATATTTTATTACATTTAGTGTCGAATACTTCGACGCTAAAAGTCAATTTTAGTGTCGAAACTATTCGACGCCAAAATCAATAAATTATTAAAAATAAATATAATTTTATTACTTATTTTACATACATTTGCTCTGAAATATTCAATGTAATATTTTAAAAAATATTTTTATTTCATAAAAATTACCGAATAATAGTACAATAATTTTTATTTTAATAATTAATTTGTTATTATAATGAAAACTTATTAAATAAATACATAGTCTATTAAAACTATCAGTTGTGAATGTTTATACAATTGAAAATAAAATTTATTGCTGTTGTGATTGGGGGCGCTCGAGCCCGATGCACTCCGACCGAGTGAGGCCTCCAACATCTCCTGGAAAGCCCTTATCTGCTGGTCGAACTCCTGCATCTTCTTTTCGTGGTCCACCTTGACCTGCAGTAGCATCTCCTGAGTCTTCTTCAGCTCGTCTTCGGTATTTTCCAACATGTTCTTGGTGGTGGCTAGCTCCTCTCGAAGGCACAAGTTAGGTTGAGAAGAAATAGTAGTGCGCTCAGATGACGTCAACTTCTTACGAGTGCCAATGCCGACATTGTACGTTGTCTGGTTCTTGAAAACCAATTGCGACAACTCCTCATCCGGTATAGAGTCAGACTCTGTCTCCTGAGTTTGATGCTGGAGCTCCACCATTTCGTTATGTCTTAAAAAAAATTAAGTTAATGTTCGAATTTGAAAAGAAAAAAAATCAATTTAAAATAATATTTATTTTATTTTAAATACTTAAACTTACATAGCAGCGTTCGGCTTCTTCATTGATCCATTTTTTCTTCTCATTGTAGTGTGTCACTCGGAAAAACTCTGGAAATGACTGCACCTCACCGCTGCTACTCTAATAAAAAACATAAATTGATACATGATTCGACATTAGTAAAATTAATGAACTGTTAATATACAATTTATGCTATATTTACCTCAGAATGTTCAGCACGGTGTTGGATAAATGGCTTGGAACCTCCACGGTGGTTGAAACACAGGTGACTTCGATTCTCTTCATTTGCGTGACATTTATTCTGCATTTAACAACACTGTAAGTAACAAAAACGAAGAGAATTATCAATTTCGTATTATTTTAAAATTACTTCGTGTTTCTCGCTAGACCAAAGCTCACACAAGAATGTCCAGACTTGCTCCTCTATAAAATCAGGCTTGTGTTGTGGAGCATCCAAAGACCCATATGCATCGAATATCGGTTTCAAGGTTTTTGTCCTATAATCCTTGCAACTTTTCCCCATGTGGTGGTCAAGATACTTCTGGATATTTTCTTTGGTCAGATCGATGTTGAACCACTCCTGCAGGAATAACAACCAAGTAAAAATTAAGTATAAAATAAAAAATTAAAATAACAAAATATAATGAAAACTTAATATTGTAAGTTTACAAGTAGCGTCAAGAAGAGCTGGTTGATTTTCGTCTCTCATGGTATCTTTATCCAAGAAACGTAGTTTTTGGGAGCTTCATATCGAGCAGCGGCACCTATGGCATTTGTAAATGATGGAGAATGTTGCCCGATCTGTCTTTCTCCATCATCTGATATCTCTATCCGGATACGGCTGTGAACCTTAACGTGTTTAACCAGCCTCAGGCCACGGGTACGTCCTCGACCCCTCGCTGTACTCGAGTCACCTGTGCTAGCAGAGACCTCAACATGGGCATCTGTCATTGCAGATGTAGATGGAGTCGAAGTAGCGTGTTTGCGATTGCCCGGTGCCATTTGCAAAATAAGAATCAAAATGTACTACTTGAATTATAGTTTTACACCCTCAATTTCACTAACAATATCAAAATTAACTCCTGAACCCCGACCAACCACCAATGTAGCAGCTCACACCTTGTATATAAACCATGTGCCGTAATTCCAACAATTCTATATAAATTAACTTACAACCTATTTATGACAACTCCGATCAACATAATTTCATATTTTAGACAAAAGATCAACATCATCCACCAAATCAATCTAAAAATTAACTCATGATTCGCGATCAACCAATAAGAACCTTTTCAAAATGACCAAACAACGACAAATCCTTAAGTAAAGAAACACTTTGAGAACCTTTTCAAATGGACCAAACAATGACAAACCCTCAAGCAAAGACATATCTTTTGGCTTGCTATTCTGGAAATTCCAAAACAGCAACAAGCTGTTCTGGAATTTCCAGAACAACCAAAATACTCAGATTCATCAAAAACAACCAAAAACACCAACAACACTCACACATCAATGCTCATTCCTAAATCATGCTCATACCAAACTATCTCTTGGGTTTCCTAAATCATACTCATCATTTCATAACAATCTCATAAACACCAATAACACTCACACATCAATTGCCTCACGGCCTAAATCACACAACACACTCACATAGCCACATCATTCTCGCACACACACACACACACACTTAAGGCTATTCTGGAAATTCCAGAACAACAAGAATAGCCTTGCTACAACATAAATGAAAATCGCAAAATATACGCAATTACACTAAACCAACACTAACCACACTACGACCAACCCAAACCCTTGGAGGCCAATACCAAAACATCACGCATGAACTTATCAACATGCTTAATAACCAATTATCATCACCCAACATCAATGGCCCCACGGCCTAAATCACACAACACACTCACATGGCCACATCATTATCACACATACACACACTTAATTAGAAGTATCTTAGCTACACTCGAAATCAAGCACACATGGAGGAATTGACTCGAAATCATGCACATGCACATTTTAGTCACCATCATCATCATTAAAACCCATGTTTTCCTTCTTCACCATACGAATCTCAAATTGCCTCAAAATCACATCTACAACTATTATGTCATAATTTCAGAATTGGAAATGATCACTTACCAGAATCGGAGAGGGATTCGAGAGCAGAAGAGAAGAAAGCACGCTGAAGTAGAGAGTGATGGGGAAAACCGATTTGGGGATTTTAATAACCCTTTAGCATTGACTATTTCGACGCTAAAACGTTGGCGGCTAACAAAAAATTAGGACAACTTTTCTGGGAAATTTAATATTTTTTACTTTTACCGTCGAAATAAATTTGACGTTAAAATACTAACTTTTAACGTCAAAATATATAAATCGACGCTAAAAGTCTAACTTTTAGTGTCGATTTATATATTTCGAAGATAAAATTAAAATAATAATAATAATAATAATAATAATAATAATAATAATAATAATAATAATAATAAGAACAATCATCCATCCATGATGATAATAATAATAATCATCGTCAACACGAAATTTAATATGTCCATATAATACAAATTAATCATCCATTATACATCTACTAACTAGATTAGTCACAATTATCTTCAGCATTTGAGGATTCCTGAAAGGACTCGAACTCATCTTTATCTTCATCTTCATCTTCATCTTCTTCATTTGCTACTTCCACGCTAACTTGAGAATGATTAATTATCTCAATGTTTTCTGTACCATCTCGAGTTAACGTGATATTTTCAGTAAATTGTATATTTGATAAATGAAATATTTATTCGGGAACTTCAAATTCGTCTGAGATTTGTGCTTCATCTGAAATTCTGATACTATCTTTCTCTTGCGTATCCCAAATGCCCCTTTGTTGAAACCTTTCTACCACCACCAATCCATTTCCTAGCTTTGGATCAGACATATATATTACAGACCGTGCTTGAGTACAAAAAATATATGGATCATTCTTGTACCAATAACGTTGAACATTAATTGAGGTTAGATGATTACTAAATTGAATTCTCATCTTTCTATCATTTGTGTCAAACCACTAGCATTCGAATAACACTGTACGTCATTGGGGTCTGTATATCAACTCAATGACTGATTGCAACACTCCGTAGAAGTCAACAATATCAGATCTGTGTTCTCTCGGTACTATAATTCCATAATTCTGAGTGATATTTGAAACATCTCACTGCTCAGTATGAAATCTAACTTCGTTCACAATGCATCCATTGTATTTGTAAGCCTGCTTTTGAGGACCATATGCCAATGCAACTAACGAGGAGGACGAGTCCAGTTGACCATTTTGGACTTGGTTGTTTATCTAATACATGATAATATTTACGTGTTAATATAACAAACTTTAAATATTTACTGTTAGGATAAAAATATCAACTCAATGCTAGGGCTTACAATTGCCTCAAACCATTTAGGAAATTCTTTTTTGTGTCTTCCATCAACGTTGTGGTCACTACCACATTATAGAATGGTAATATGTTGCCTACAAAAAATGAGTTATGTTAATATAAGACAATAAAAATACAGTTATGGACCGACAAGACTTACGTTAAGTATGGTTGCACTTCATCGCAATTACTCAATATAAACCAATACACACGTTGAGCTTCCTCAATTGTTAGCAATTTGAAACCTAATTCTCCAAACGGTTTCCAATTTTGATGGAACACTGTGATATTTTGTTGATTACTGTCATCTTCATTATAGTTTCTTGGTTGAAGATTAAAAAGAGTTTCAATGTTCTACATGTACATCGAACAAAATGTTATTGCCTCACTGATTAAGATCGTCTCTGCTATTGACCTTTCAGTTCATTATTAATAATTTTAAGGCAAATAAAATTTAAAATATTAAAATTTAATATTACCTCTCAATGGGGTACATCCATCTGTAATGGACAAGACCTCCCCTCCTGATAAGCGGAAAATATATCAATATTTACTGCCTCTTTTACTTAATATTTTGTATATTTTCTTGAGATTTGTGAATATTTTGATGTGTTTTGTGTATTTTATAGATAAATAAGGTTTCAGGACTCACTGGAATCAAATCGGGGCCAAAACAGCGAAAAGCGGATAAAAAGGGCAAAATTATCATTTTGGCATCACGACGAGCACAACCTCTGCGTCGCGACGCGCTAACATCATCAGCCTGCCGACACGCGTCATCATGACATCATCCTCAATCACTGTTATGCCGACACTTGTCATCATGACATCAGCACAATAATTCAGCCTGCTGATACCACACCTCATTACTTACGTCAGCATGATGTCAGCATCGTGTCGCGTAAAACTTCACGTGTAGCGATGCCGAGTCAATAATTCTACCGACAGCCACGTGTCATCATCTCATGAAAACCGCGTACACGTGTCGAAGATCTACGGCGTATCACGACGCATAAGACTTCACGCATCGCGACGCGTGGCACTAAGTTTTGCCTATAAATTAAGGCCAAAATCAGAATGAAAACTCATACATTCTTCTGGGGATTTCCTTAAGAATACTAAGGAG